>UCOK01009341.1:0-31757 GCA_900474325.1 Synergus umbraculus | reverse complement strand
GTCTATGGAGGGGGATTTGAAACCCCCCTTGCGCACGGCCCTGGAAAATAGACTTTCTAAAGTTAAGCAATCATTCGCGCGGTCAGTACTTGGATGGGTGACCGCTTTGAAAATACAAGTTTTCAAGTTAAGCAATGTTTTCGCGGTTAGTACTTGGATGGGTGACCGCTTTGAAAATACAAGTTCTCAAGTTAAGCAATTTTTCGCGCGTGGGTGGTAACTGATAATCTCTTCTCTTTTTATTCTAAAAAGATCATACGATCTTCTTTGATGTAAAATAAAAATTAATTTTTAATTTTAATTTGTCTATGGAGGGGGATTTGAAACCCCCCTTGCGCACGGCCCTGGAAAATAGACTTTCTAAAGTTAAGCAATCATTCGCGCGGTCAGTACTTGGATGGGTGACCGCTTTGAAAATACAACTTCTCAGGTTAAGCAATCATTCGCGCGGTCAGTACTTGGATGGGTGACCGCTTTATGAAAAAGCCCCTGCGGATGAGCAACCCATTAGACTTCCGTGTAATGAACAGTGGCACCAACAGGAGCCCGTACTCTACTGCGCATGCGTCGCACTCGGTACCTGATTGGTTGCTATTCGCGCGAAATTTGAAATGTTAAAAAATATTATGCATTTCAAATTTCGCGCGAATAGCAACCAATCGGGTACCGAGTGCGACGCATGCGCAGTATAGTACGGGGCTCGAGTTGGGGCAACTGTCGTTGCACGGGAGTCTAATGGGTTGCTCTTACGCAGGGGCTTTTTCATAAAGCGGTCACCCATCCAAGTACTGACCGCGTGAATGATTGCTTAACCTGAGAAGTTGTATTTTCAAAGCGGTCACCCATCCAAGTACTGACCGCGCGAATGATTGCTTAACTTTAGAAAGTGTATTTTCCAGGGCCGTGCGCAAGGGGGGTTTCAAACCCCCCTCCATAGACAAATTAAAATTAAAAATTAATTTTTATTTTACATCAAAGAAGATCGTATGATCTTTTTAGAATAAAAAGAGAAGAGATTATCAGTTACCACCCACGCGCGAAAAATTGCTTAACTTGAGAACTTGTATTTTCAAAGCGGTCACCCATCCAAGTACTAACCGCGGATTAAGAAATTAATTTCCGTCAACAAAATGGTATTATTTCCAAAAGTAAAATTCTTGTATCTTTCATTTCAGACCGGAGTTTAAATATCCTAAGCATTTACGATCTATTGTTATACCGATACTCCGAGATCACACCTGTCGGTATCTCTACAGTTATCCACATGTAATTACAGATAGAAATATTTGTACTTACGATTATTCCAATAATAAATGTAGCGGTGTTGGTGACTCTGGTGGTCCATTAGTCGTTAATGGTAAATTAGTTGGTGTTCTCTCTTGGGCTGGAATAAAAGTGCATTGGGAGAATCCTGATGTTTTCATTAAAGTATCACATCCGGTAATCAGAAATTGGGTAGTTGCCAACACTCGCATTATTGAGGGATGGTGATCAGCTTTCTATTAGATTTTAGCATTATTCATCGCAAATATGCGAAGCCCTAAAGTCTACAATAAAAAATGAAAAATGGCTAATTATATCATTTATTGCGTCGAAGTTATGAAATTAAAACTTTATTCGAACAACGATATTAATACCTTATCTAAGATTTTTAAATATACTTAAAAACAGTAACGACATATCTTTGGTTAAAAGCGCAAGGTTTCTTTCCAATTAAAACAATCGAAAGCCTTTATCTTCGTCTTTCAGATAAAATGTATAACTTTTTAAAATTGGAAGCTCGATAAAATTCAAAATTAATTATTTTGTAAAATTGATAACACGATAACATTTAGAAAGTGATAAAATTGATAACGAGGTAAAATGTAACGTTCAGGATGTAGGAAATGGAAAAGCAGAACGTGGCAAAAAAAAGAAGTAAACAACGATAGCTTATCTGCAAAAAGTATAAATTTTGATCGTTTAACAAAATCATATCAAAATATGAGCAACTCGATTTTGAAAATGGCTTTGGAAACAAAATACAAGACGTAAGATTGTAACAAAAAATAAAAATCGAGTCGATCTCCTACAATCCGAGCCAGAATCGTAGACCATATGTACCTTTTCGTTTCGTCAACGATTAAACAGTCCAATAAATTAAGCGGATTTCATCCGCTTTCGCTTTGACTAATAATTATAAATTAAGTCTACAGTGGCAGTCTACTGTCTTCATAAACTGTATAAATCTAATGTAAAACTAACAGAGACTAATTATTTCAATCGCCGCATAAAGGTAACACACCGTTTGGAAACTTACTTTAATCGGCGACAATAATTTATTAATTGTATTTATTGCACTGCAAAATTTAAATGAAATTCGTGCTGCTCAAACCAGACAACAATGTTTTGTTTTCAATTCCGTCCAGTTCTAGAAAATCTTATCAAATGACAAAAAAAAAATCGCGGCAGGATCAAAACTGAACATCTCCCAGAAAACTTTCACCCTCAATAATGTAAAATAATTTTCTTATTTTGTTTCCTTTCGAAAGTAGTTCAACTTCTCCCTTGCGTACCGAAATCCAGAAAATAAGATAGCGGAATCCAAGATTTGCTTGAACTCGACGGAGATGAAAATAATAAATCTGAGAACGCAAGAAGAGGTTGATCGATCGCTATGACATTAAATCACGACTCTGAACGTAGTTTGATCACGAAAAATCAGATAAAAAGGCATTGTCTCTATAAAAGCCACAATCGAGCAATCTCTTAATTCAATGAAAGGTATGATATCAAATATCACATCATTGATGTGTTTGGCGTTTATACTAATAAATTTCTCGTAAAACGACAACGAGAGGCGCAGCCCCCTAAATAAATGCACAATATATAAAAGAAAAATAGATTTAAATCCGAATTAACGCTTTGTCATTTCTGCATGTTTCGCTCATGTAATGAAGATAACGAAACAAAACGAAATGAATCCTTAAGTTTTATAGTTATGTATAAACGAATGCTAGTACTTATTTCGTCAAGACTGACTGCCCTCAGCTCATGGCGATAAAACTGAGCTTGCACCGTAATCGAGCAAAAATCGGTGCAGTGTCCGTATACAAATAACTAGTCAAAACAAACTGAACTTGGCGATCTGGATCGATTACGGGCTTTTTAAATCGCAGAGCTAGTGAAAATCTCAGACCAACGGGAAAAGCGGCTTCCCGAATTCGGTGTCATTCCAACCATCTGGCTGCTTTTCGAGTTTCGAGTCATCGGCTCGTGCATTTGCAATGAACCTGTTGAGTGCTGCCACTGCCAGCAGTTGCGACAGAAGTAGCGGAAGCATATCTGAAAAAAAAAAGAAATTTTAAAAAGTGAATTAGGCAAACAAGATTTTAAAAAATGTTTTAAGGGTTTTTAAAGTAAGATTTCAAGATATTAAAAGAAAAAGAAAAAATATCCATAATGGACATCAGCAGAGATACAGATTTAGGGAGATGAATATCAGTTTTTTTAATTAGTTACCAAATCTCGGCAGAAATAAGGTCCTTGTTGCACTGAGCATACAGAGCAAAGAGAGTCTTCGATGTAAGGATCGACTTGAATCTGTAATTAGAAACAAAAACAAAGATACATAAAAATTAGTTAAGTAATTATTGGATAAGACAATTTTATTAATTTAAAAATTCAAATCAATTTATTTTGATTTAAGTTTAAATGTTTTAGATGTAGAAGTTGGAATCCCTTTTATATGCAATTTCCATTAGTAAAAAATTACCTTCTTCGAGAATTTTGAGGTTTTAACATCAATAAATGCAGCTGATACGGCGTTAATATACGAGTAAGTATTGTCAAATGTCACACGAGCGGATCCGATCGGATATTTGTGCTTATCGGTGTCAATTCCTGTAAAAAGAAAATTTTAGAATCCATTAGTTTACAAGTTTATAATTTTTGAATGAAAAACGTTCATTTTAATTTACAAAAAGGATATGTATAGTGAATGTATAAAGTACCAGCGTAGATAACTCCATCGAAGAGATCGTTCATGATCAGCGCCAAAGCAGGAGCAGTCATCATTCCGTGAAGGGCTCCAACGAAAACAGTCTTCTGTGCATCCAGTTTTTGAGAAGAAGACTTAACGTAGTTACTTTCATTCAAAGCCCATGGAATTACTTGTACCTTAAATAAATTAAAACAAAGAATTAACTAATCTAAAAACAAAATTGTTTCGTTTTGATCAGGTACCTGCTTAAACAAGAAAGAAAAAGATAACTGAAATATTTGTGATGTTTTACCTCCTTGGCTTTCATTCGTTTTGACGAGACTTTATAAAACCAGCTTCCGCCATTGGCAAAATCGTGTGTACAACACGACAGCAGAGCTTTGACCTGAAAAATGAAATAAATATTTATTTAGAATTTTCCTTATATTTAAAAGTTTCGTAGTTTTGTTATTATTTCGTAATTCTTACTATCGGTCTGATTGAAAAACAGTTAAGATATGAATTCTTTAGCCGATGAAACAACTTACTTGTTTTTCAGTTTCGAAAATAATATAAGCATATCCTTTTTGAGTAGGTTGTTCTTTTCCGGGCCACTCGATGCGAATCGGCCCGAACTGCTTGAAAGCTGCAATCAGCATGTTATCGGTTATGTCCCAAGGTACCCCGCCAAGAAAAACTTTGGGAGAGTAACCAGTCGGTTTTTGTGTACGAGGTGGCAAATTTCCTCTCCAAGCGCGTGTAGCTTCACACGATGCTAAACAAATATAAATTCGGATTATATATTAAAAAGACATTTTATGCGTTGTCTGAAGATTTATCGGGATTTAAAAATATTCCAAAAGTTTTTCAAAGTTGGAAATGTATATCATGGGATTTGAAGGAGTTTCCCTGATTAACTAAATTCCACGATTTTCCTATGATAAACTTTTTAAGATCCATACCAGCAGCATTTCTGTGACAGCGTGCAGCTCGATCGAGCGACATGTAAAAATCAGGGACCGCTGGTTGCGGAGACCGCATCCCCATCATGTATGAATTCGTATTAGGACAACAACTCTTCTCTGAGGATAAGTACGAATTCAGGAAGCTCCCAGGATGTGGCGAAGTGTGTTGATGATTCCTGGTATGATTTTGCAGATGATGGTGATAGTGATGTTGATGTTGGGAAGGTAAATGTTTCTTCACTACCATGCGCTGAAAAGCGGCTGCTCTATTTGCAGGACACATATCAATTTCTGGAGACAATAGAGAACTCGAGGACGAGGGGTAGCATTGATGGGTGGACGAGTTCATTGTTAAACAGTTCTAAAAAAAGAATCAAATGTAAAAACTAGTTTAAGGAAGTATATAAAAAGTAACTGTTAACTTTTCAATTGGATGAAATTTAAATGTTGATGCATCAATTTCCGATATTAAAGTAATTGAAATATTCATTATAAAATTAAAAAATCTAATGTTGATAGACAAGCTGGATTCGACTCTTTTAAATTTAGAGTGAACAGGAAAAAATTAATATAATTTACCATAATATCGGAAAGAGAACCATCCATGCTACTGACGCCACTTGTGTCCGAATCAGCAGGTGAATTCGAACGAGAGCCAATACATCCAGGCATGTGAGAATAATCCACAGATGGACTGCTACAATCGCTGAAATAAAAATGAAAATTTTTCTAAATTTCTACATCTTTATTTAATATGAAAAAGCCTTTCAGATCGCAAAATTTTAATTTTCTTGTAATTTCTAATCTCTACTTGTATGTACAAAGTCAAAACTTTTTCATTTGAGGTCTCACTTCTCACTAATTGGAAAAATTTCTAAGGCCAGTCATTAAATTACCAGTTTTCTAGGTCGGATAGTCATCATAAACTATTATTTTTTGACTACATTTTAAATACCTATATGGTGGAGAACCCCGAATCGGTCTTCCAAAGTACACTGGATTATTTGCAGATGATGGAGATCCCAAATGATGCATTTGAGAACGATTTGAGGATGAAAAAGAATTGTAAGAGCCATTGCTCGCAGTGGGACTAAATGTGTGAGGGTTGGAGTAAACACTTCCCGGTGTACTGGGACTTCCAGGCGTATTTATTGAAGTAGGAGAACTCAGCACCTCTTGGCCAATTGATGAGTTTCCTCCGTATGGACGAATTTCCTCGCATTGCTGTAAGAAAGAATTTCAATTATTACTTTAATATTTCAAGTAAGAAAAACAGTAAAACCTTCAACTAATTTTAAATCCTGTGTAATCCTTTGGAAACATTTTCACTTTTTTCAAATCGCCTGAAATCACTTTACATACATACTTTTAAATATTTTGATAACTAATAAATTTCTCTAAAGTCCATGAAGTTTTCTAAAGTTTTTAGAAATTTCAAAAGATTTCAAATGATGCAAATAATTTGCGAAATAAAGTTTTAAAATATGTCAAGAAATCCTTCCCAAATCCTTTGAGATTTTTAATATCAAAATTTGAAAGGGATTATGATTTATGACGAATCTCTTTGGCTCGCCTACAAAGTCTTGGCTTTGAAGAAAATAGGGTCGATCTAACACATTTCTGTGTTTGAATTATTCGCTGCGAAAAATTGCATGTGTTGAGGATAATATCTTTCTTTTAACGTCTTTAATATACCATAAAGTATGCGTTCACTCAATGCCCAGACAATTTTATAAAACTAGCTGGAAGGAAGGACATTTGGAATGACAATACATAGTTGGCTCGCTGACAAATTCATATTTCAGAAACGTATTTCAAAATTTTAAAAAATAACAATTAAAATCACATTTCAAATTTAATTAAAAGCTTTACTTGGTGGCGACTAAAAAGCTAAGCAAAAAATCCTGAACATTTCCTGGTTAGCAACAATTTGTACTGGTTAATAAGACGAAAAATAGAGGATTTTAGAATTAAAGATTTTAAAGAAGAATAAATTATAAGAAAAAAATAAATATATCCTGTCATAATTTCTTGGTAAACACAATTCCTGGTCATTTCCTGCTTTTCCCGCGGGCATATGTAGGACTAAAGGGACCAAATTGTGTTGCCTTCTACGAGAAAAAGTGTAATAAAGTTCTAGAGATAGTTGGAGTAACTCCAATGATATAATCATAGTTTCGGTTATTGCATTGGCAGCAGTCACACATCTCGAGTAGTAAAATATTGTCTGTTTATATCGGAACTGGCATTTTTATTGTTACCTTAAGTACAATATTTACAGGTTGCCAGAATTTTGAAAAAGTAAGCTATTACGTCTCTTAACTTCTTCTTTGAAAAATGAGTCTCGAGAGATTCATAAAAATAAAAATATAAACATAAATAAGGAACTTAAGATTCGTGCTTTTATTCCCTTTAAGTACGAATATTAATGGACAATTTCTTTCTCAAATAGACACTTGAGAAAAGATGTAAGTACTTATTTTCCTCAAGTAAAAGCCATTCTTGACTGAAAAATTCATACGGGACAAGCATAAAACAAATCAAAATTGAGTATAAATATTAGTTATATAAAGAATAATTTATTCAGTCTTATTATTGCATAAGATGTTTGACATCCGAAATGTCAAACGTCATTTGAAAATTAGGTAAAGATTACAAAACAATGGAGGATTTCGAAAAACAAAATCTATAAGGATATTAGTTTGTTTTTACACATCACATTTTTTATTTTGACATCTCTTAGATTTTTATATGATTTTTCTTCAAATATAAATTTTCTTGGAAACTTTAAATTAATATTTTTTAAATTAAGAGAATTGAAAATTAGATGATAATAATAATTTATAATTAATTTATGAGGGATAGGTTGGAGGAATCGGAATTTAATGTTCGTTCTTTTTAAATGAGGCTAAAAATTTGATTCTGTATCAATAATTTGGATTTGATAAACAAAATTTAGGAGAATAAGAAAATGGAAACAAACCTGATGATAAGGGGTGCCAGAAGTTTGAGAATGGTTTTCCCCATAATGCTGATTATGTCGGAAACCAGCCGTGTTGCAATTGGATTGTCCAGTCATTAGAGATCCTCGAGGCAAACCAAGACCAAAAAGGTCGGAAATCGACATATCTGTTAACAAAAAAGACTTTTTATTCTTGGTTTATTTTTTTGACACGTAAAGACAGTTTTGTTTCTGTAGCTATAACTCTTCAAAACTGAATTTAGGAAAACAAAGGACTAACAAATAAAATCGAAAAACTCCCAAATTTTTTAAGCGGGAATTCAAAATAAGGGTTTAAAAAAAATAAATTAAATAATAAATTAAAGGCATCAGAATTAAAAATTGACAAATATTTAGACTAAATTCAGTATAGATAAATTTGTGGAAACCAGATAAAACCCTAAGCAATTTTAATGGATAGTAGCCATAAAATATTCAACAGGAACGTCATTCAATAACTAAAAATAAAACTAGGTCGTATGAATAATTTTCTGACCCTATTTTGTATCAAAGCATATAACCCAATTCGAAAATACAATATCCTTTTAAAAATTAAAAGTGGGCTGATCATTAAAGCGACTCTTTTTCTATTTGATGAATTGTCAGAAGTTATTAAGTTTAAGACTTACAAACATTTATTTAAAGGAAAAGTACCTAAACAGCGTCACCTTTTTTTTTGACGTTTTGTTAATATAAATTTCAATTTTGGATATTTTGCTTATTTTTTATGATTAAAAGTTAAAGATATTAGTCTTCAGTTTTCATGTTTGAAAGTTGGTACTCCTGATTCATTTAAAACTTTCAACCGCGCCACCAAGTCTCTAAGTTGATGTTCACATTGAGCTATTTTATAATTTTATATTCAGATCAGAGATATTCAAAATACAAGAATAAAAATACTAAATTAAAAAAACATTATCAATTGAATTCAGATATCTAAAAAATACGTGCGAAATTAAACAATTCTAAATTTATTTTCTTTCAAACTTTCAAATCTCTGTTACTACTCACCATCCATACTTGAATTCTTGGATGACATAGCGTAAGAATTGTCGTAATTGGAATGGTGTGATGGGGAAGGTGGTGGTAAATCCAAAAGCATGTTGTTAATGGATTGCAGCTGATGAAGCTGTTCGCGTTCTCGATTTTGAAGCTGCAATTTCTCTCTTTGAATTTGCTCACGTTCGCGTTGCTGAAACTGAAACTGTTCGCGGTCGCGATTTGGATGTGGAACCTGCAACTGTTCGCGATTTGGATGAGAAATTGGCAGCTGATCGCGATTCGGATGTGAAATCGGCGACAATGGATCTCGTTGTTGCTGCAGTTTCATTTGGTCTCGTGTGGAGATATGCAGTTGTTCATCGCGATGTGCTAGCTTGAGTTGTTCATCGCGGTGTGCCAGCTTCAATTGTTGGTTTTCGCAAGGTTGAATCTGCATTTTGGATGATTCATTTCGATCTAGAGCATCTACTACGGTTGCTGCTTCAGGTTCATACGTGGCAAACTAGAAATACAAAATTTAAGTTAAAAGTTACCAGTGGCGTTATTTTTTGTCAATTAAATTAAACAATGTCAAAATAAAGCATTCACTGAAAATTCCTAATTCAAAATATTCAAACTTTAAAACTCGAAGAATTTTAAAGCAGCTACTATTCAATTCTACTACTATTTTTTTGTTTAATATTATATTTCTTGAAATAATGAAGATATTTGACTTTTTATGTTTGTATCCGGTTGATTTTTAAATATAATTCTTTTCTAAAACCGAAAAACCAAAATGAATTATTTGTTATTTTGATTTACATAAGTGAAGGTTTTCTAAAGTTATAAAAATGTTTAATTAAAATTGAACTTTGTAAATAGAATTTGAGAATGTATAACTGAAAAGTATAAAACAGAAAATTTATTATCCATTTTGAAGTAAAGAAATTTCATTGAATATACAAAAATACCTTCAAGGGGTTATAATCCTGAAAAATATGTACTTAGGCTAGGTATAAAATTACGACCGTAGAACCTTAAGAAAGAAAATGCAACATTTGCGTGCATAAAGATAGGAAAATAAAAAAAATTAATTATTTTCGTTTCCCTCTTTTTTGTAATTTTCTAAATTTAACTCTTATTACGTTTTTCTTTACCTTTTAAGTTATTTTTAGCCCATAATTGACTCTAAATCTCGCATCCTTCGCTAGAATCAGTTTAATTCTGTAACTTGATTCTCAGAATTATGGTACTCACTTTCATTGATTATTTTAACTCGTTATACATATATATATATATATTATATCAGATTATATACAGCTGATCAAAAATAATACTCAAATTTTCTGTAAATATTGTTAGTTTTTTGTAATAAATAAATGATAAACAATTGATAATTCAAATTAATAAAATTCGATTTAATATTAAAAAGTGATTCTAATTGCATTCAAAATTGTTGAAAATATAAAAAGTAGATTTTTTTGTTTTCATTATTATGTCTATTAATGAATAAAAATATTTTTAATATTTATTTTCAGCAAAATCTGGCTTCATCTACGCAATCTACGCATCATTATAAAGTTATTTACATAAGAGTGGAAAACTGAAGGAAGAAAAGCACTTGAATTGTCTGAAAGCCCAACTTCTTGGAATTTGAAGCTTAAGTCAAAAGAGTCTTAGGTGTTTACTGTACATATATTTCCTGGAAATTCGACAACTTTATCCTATGTGCAAAATAAATTGGTTTTCCATAGAAATTTTCACAGCGCTTGAAATGATGAAAACTTTGAATGAAAAGCTTGAAATTTTATTATTTAAATTGAAATTTCAAAGTATTAAAATTAGGACTCAGACTTTTAAGTTTAATGCTTTAAACAAGCTTTAAAATATTTTCCAAATACATGTAAAAAATTTGATTTCATCGCTATAGAGTTGAAAGTTTATAAACAGAAATAATTTAAAGAAAAGAAACCTGTAAAATTGATAGCTTCAAAAAACTTTATTAATTTTAATGGATCTTTTTTTGAGTTTTCAGAAAGCAATTTAAAAATATCCAGAATTCGACCTAAAACTTTTTTTTGACAAAGGCCTTCAATTTTAAAAGATGTAAAGTTATTTAGGTTAACCTTTAAAAAAAGGCTGAAAATTTTGTTTACTTTTCAACTCTAAATATAAATTACTTTTTTCTAAAGTTAGGAATACTTTCGTTTAAAATCACAAATTCCTACAAAAATTGCGCTACATCTTTCATACATAATTTCGTTACCATGAAAAGATCAAATTTCTTTGTTCAAAAACGGAAAAAATTTCCGAATTCGGAAAACTCAAAAATGACTCAAATTAAGCTTTTTGGATAATAGATATTTTCTACTCATATTTTCACCCATTAACTGTGTGGATGTTAGCCCCCCTCACCCTAAAATCAAATTAGTGGAACGGAAAAACATTTTCCTTCTAACAGAAATTACTTCACAACCGCAACCAGATGAAAGATTTTACAAATCTATTTGAGGTAGCCATTATGAAGAAGCTACTCGTGTTTACAAACACTGCTTACAATATCCTTGTAATTGATATCTAAAAGTAACTAAAATTCACAGAAAATGTCACAGGAAAAAAAAAATTTAATGATAAATTACTAATTACAATTCGAAGCGTGAGAAATCAAAGCCAAAAATTACCAAAGATTACCGCGGCGACACCTAAGTTCGTTAGCTGAAAAAAATCATGTCTCGACTTGTTTAACGAACGTAATAACTGTTACAATTTTCTCAGATGAAATAATATGATAACCTTTCCTTTCTTTTGTGTTAAATAAAATTCTTCTCAAAAAGTTTCTTAATAAATTCTCCGATCTCCGAAAGCCCACAAAAAATGAATTTTAAACTTAAAAAAGGCTTCTAATTAGTATAGAATTAAATGAGATGTAAGCAATAAAAAATTCAATAAAAATGGAAGAAATTCCGATAAGTAAAGCTTCTAGAGGTGTATAAAATAAGGAATTAAAACTCACCTGTTGTTGAAACAAAGTTGACATCACTGCAAGTTTCGTATAATCTAGATTCAACTTCAGTCGGATTAATGAATTCCTTCCGAAAAGGAATTTTTCTTGAATTTAGGAAAGAAGTATTTTTTGAAAATAAATTAATAAATAATTAGTTAAAGAACGAAAATAAGACACAAATGAGAATAAATAGAAGCCTCCCGAACGCGCCGCGATTTCTTTTGGGTTGGGCTTTGTAATTAATTTCGACACCAGTATATTTATCTTTTGAGTTACTAGCAAAACGTTTTTCCAAGATCGGTTTCTCTTAATATGCACGAAATTCTAGTAAAACGACGAAACAAATGTTACCAAAACTCTTTAATCCGCAGGTCTCAGCGGATCTTCGCGAACTGACGAATTTCTTGAATTCTTCCGGCCGGCCGGCGTCGCGTCGCGTCGAAGAAACTGTCAGCCAATGAGCAAACATACAGTGTTGCCAACTTACTTCGCTAAAAAATTCGCCTAACCGGCAAAATTTTGATTTAAAAACAATTAAATTTATTGATTTAATAAACTAAAATTTTTACGAAATTGGTTCATTCTTATTTTTTGTGAAACTAGATAATTAAAAGGTTACATTTAGAGTAAAAAATTCCTATGTATTTGTAAATAAAAATCAGTCTTTGTTCATTTATGGTCGTCAATTAAAACTATAATCAGATATAAGAAGCGGTAAAAATGAATAAATCAGAATGAAATTTATTCATCTTGTGCAAATTATATTGTAGGTTGAATAAAAAATTTCTTTTAGCTTCTATTAAAATCCTGGGTTTTAAAAAAAAAGTTTCTTTAAAATAATTAAATAACAAAATTCCTAGTATGTTATGCTACTTTACCTAGCGTTCTTTAATTAAAAGATATATTTAATTAACTGAATTTCAAATATAAACATTTAGAACCAAAAAAAATTGTTTAGATTTCGAATTTGGAAACAATCAAATCCAAAATCCGTTATGAAAACTGTAATTTTATTATTGTTCCAACAAACCGTCGATAAAATGAAATTCAGAAAATTTACACTCAAAAATCAATAATAAATCGATTCATTCTCTTCCATCAATTTTCACTCTTTCAATTTTACTCAATCAAAGTACTTTGATTAAATTGCTAAACATATGGAAAATGATAAATCACAATTGCCATCACAAAACGTAAAATATATGATTATAAATTAAGGAGATCGATAAATCAGTAGCATGATATGAGAAATTAAATTATTAGAATTTTGATTCCAAATCCAAAGTTACTTTAATGTAATCAGAATTATGAAAATCTTTCAAAAAATGTCATTGTTAAAATCTGCATCTAATTCACATTTTTATTCGAAAATTACTATGAAATTAGATCTTAAAAGTTGTTTAAAAAATTATTTTTTAACATCCGACAAATATTTTTCTAAATTTGGAATCAGATTCTAAAGTTTTTTCATTTGCACTTTCTAAAATAATTGAAAAAAGAAACTAGAACTTGCTAGGATTTTTAAAAACCTATAAGTAAATTAATCGATAAGAAAGCAAAAAAATTCTATAATTACACATTTGTCTGTTAATTATGTATAAAAAATTAATTTATTCAATTATACTCTATATGAGCAGTCGAGGAATCTAACATTTCCACTTCAGAACTCATATCACTGGATAAATAATTCACTAGTGAATCACGGGATCGTTCTATTCTCTCGGAAGAATTATCTTCCGAGAACAATTTTACTCTCAATTTATCCATATTTTGATCCTGCTGCTCTGTAGATCCTGTAGGATTTTCCTCTGAGGCCTCTATCGCTTTTTTCGGAACGGGTTGGTACTTTGGAGTCTCTATAGGTGCGTCTAAAAAAGAATCAATATTTATTATTAATTATTGCATATTATTTTAGGTTCTTAATTCAGTAACAACTCCATTCTTTTTGTGTGAACAAATTCTATTCTAATTACCAGGATAGGCTGGAGATTCGTCGATTAATTGCTCCATCAAGTATCCTAATAAAGTTGTGGTAAAAGTATCGTCTCTTTTGAGACCCAGAGCTCTGTGGCAAGAATCTACCGCGTCCTGTAAATTTCCCATCATCGCTAGAATGAATCCAATTGCTGAATATGTCGATGGATTTAGTGGATTGAGCACCAAAGCCTGAAAAATTAATTAAACCAGTTATAGATATGTTTACACTTTTTGTCAATTTTCAAATATTTAAAAATAAATAATTTTTAAGCTGAATATACAAAAAATTTATTTGGAAAATTAACCTGTTGGTGATAATCCAGCGCCTCCTCGTACTTCTTCATTTTTCTACACGTGTGTCCCAAATTATTGAGTAGTGCCTCCCACTTGTTAGGTAAAATCACGTCCTTGAGTCCAGATTGAATCTTTTTCATTGCTTCCTTAAATTGTCGCTCTGCTGTCTTGTAACTGTAAAGAAAATTATCATTTAAAACATAGAACTTTGGAATGTTTTGAAATCTAAAGTATTCGAAATTAAATAATTTAAATATATATTTAAACAAAAATATTCACTCACTCTCCATTATGATAAGAAATAACTCCCGTCTCGTGAATGACAAACGGATCGTTGGGCGCAATACTCTGTGCCTGTTGAAAAAACTTGTCAGCCAGTTTTAAATTGTTTGTTAGTCCACACTCGAGGCCAATGTACAAAAGAGGAAGATGGCAACCTTTCATGAGTTGTGAGGCTTTGAAATAGGCGGCCATTGCCTGATCGTGTTCGTTTTCGACAGCAAACGAATGCCCATAAGCTAACCAAGCCGGACCAAATAATCTGTCAAGAGCAGTTGCTTTTGCAAGATATCTCCGCGCTGGATCGCTTTTGCCTTTAACGAAAACCACATAAATTAAGTTAAGAATTAGCATTACTCCCTGGGTTAGCAGAGATTTTCATACCTATACTAAAATAGTAACAGCCAACTGCAAACCAAGCCAATGCCATATCTGGATAAAGATCCACGAGCTTGTGAGCCAAATAAAATAAGGCTGAAAAATAAAAATTTTCAATATTAACCGATATTATCAATCTGGAAAGACATACAAAAATTGTACTTTATTATTACTAATAATTAATAAAAATACTACCATTTGTTTTCTTTAATTCTACTAAACAGGCGATGTGAACAGGCAGACATCCATTGTGATAAGGATCTTTCTTTAGAATACTGAAAAATAATAATTGAGTAATTTCAAAAAAATATAATATGTAATTGTGTATTATTAATTAAAAGTCATAAAATGAAAGAATTGTCTCAAATTATGACGGATTTACGCACCTTTCTGTAAGAGAGAAACACTGGTGATAATCGCAGTTATAATAGAGTCGTTCAGCTTCCGAAACCTGCATATCGAGATTTCCTCTCAATCGATCAGTAACCAGAACTCCCATAACTCCACAAGAAGCGACTGCTTGACTTTCTGTTGGCTCTTGATACTTTTTTAATTTGCTATCATACAAAAGACGCAAGAATTCTGCTTCAGCCTCCGAACACTGCTCATTGACAGGCAAAGATTCCAAAAGTTCCTTTTCTGAAAAAGAGAGATTTAACAAGATCAGCCACTCAAATCTTAAAAAAATTCCTAAGGGCAAAAGGGACATTTTCCGTTTGCTTTTAACCAGTAGGATTAGAAAAATACCTTCAGCTGCAGAGAGCATTTGGTTTTGAACGAGAGCCTCAAAAGCTTGATATGAGTAAACATCACATTGAAGAGATTGTTTGTAACAATCAGTTGCCATTGCTCGATTATCCATTGCTTCGTAAACTCTTCCTTTTACGTAAAGAATCGCACTGTGTACCTGTTAAGTAAAATTGAAACTCTTTAAGGGTGTTGAATTCAACTTCAAACTCATATTAGAAATTTTTTAATTTAGGGTGCTTACATTTTTTGGAGCATCAAAAATATTTGTGTGATCTGCAAAACTCGTACTTAATTGCGACATATTGTTGCAAATCTCAAACTCGTTTATCACTTGCAAGGCTTCCGTAAATTCGTTTGCTTCAAGCAAACTTCTTACCGTCAAATAATGGCACATCACGTCCTTCTATGTAAAGAAATGAAAAATGTTAAATATTATGAATTATGAATCCAAAGAAATCTCAAAGAGAATTCCATTCTCTTTATATTGTATATAACACTTATTTTTAAAACCTCTTATAGTACAATATAGGGAAAAAGACCCGGCCACTGATTAAATTCCCGGTTTTCGTGATCGAGTGGATGCCACGATTGTTAACTAATTAAAAAACTAATAAGAGAAATGCAAGTAAATTAAAACCTAAACAAACCTTTTCGAGGCCACGACTTCTAATAAGATGTGCAGCACGATGATATTGTTTCAAAGAAAACATACATTGGGCAAGCACACAGACGTCTTTCGGGTTCCCATTACTCAAAGATAAAACCTTATCTGCCCAAAATAAGGCAGCATTATAAAGATGCTGGAAAAGATACGAAAAATATGTATTATATGTAAATTTTCGACAGGCTGAGAAAGTGAGGTTGAAATCAACCTTTTAAAAAGTGAGAGAAACTTACCAAATCGATGTAAGACTTGGCCAGCTTTCTATAATTGTTCAAATCTATATTTTTATTGTCTAATATTCTATCACAGTCGACATCGTCATCTTGACGCGACATTATTTATAAATAATCTATACAGTATTTGCTCCAAAAACAAAACCAACAAAACTGATAGAAAGTTAATTCTTTTCGATTTTACCAGTAATTTTTCACTATAGGAACTTCACGTTCAGATCTCTCAGAATTAGTAGAACTGCATTTGAAAATTATTATTGGGCATAATTGCTAAATAAAGCTTAGAAAACACATTTGGGATCGGATTGTTATTTTGTTATTATCACGATTTTGAGACATAACCTCAAAAGCCGGAAAACGTTTTAAATTTATGCGCATGCGTAATAACTTTAATCTGCGCATGCTTGAACTGAACAACTCTCATTGGCTGTATTTCCCGCCTGTATTTGAAATTGTCAACAATTAGAAATTTGAATTTTTATTTTTAATAATCATGTTTTTTTTGGATTTCTTTTGTACTCTATAAATAACAATTATTACTTAAATTAGTTGAAACCAAACAATACTTACTACTTCAATCTAAGATTACTTTTAATTTTGGATGATTTCAAGAAAAACAGTTTAAGGAATTAAATATAATACAGATATAAAACGCTTTTAAGTAATTCGAATATTTGTTAAGAAAAATGAGGAGATAGCATTTTGAGTCTACAGTTTGAATTCAGTATCCTTAATTTAAAATGATTGAATGGTAATTGTTAAAAAATATAATTTTAAAGTTAATTAAATTAAATGTGTAATGAGGAATAATAAGTAATTTTTAATTTGTAATCAGCAATATATGTATTCACATTGTTGATATAAAAAAAGTCTTATGATACTTTTTATCGATGCATAACTGAAAATACAGTCGACAATCTTACACTTGATACAAATATTTTCGTTCAGCTTGTAAGTACACTCGTATCTCGACGCTAACGCGTTACAAATTTTTATATCACAATAAAAAGGACGTGAATCGATGTAACTATGTCTAATTTTACAAAGTATGGCAGAGAATTTGAATCGCGTCTGACCTTAATTAAATCGATCTGACTCAACATATTTTTCCTCAAGTTGTTCGTGCCGTTTTCAGTACATCGATTACATCTTTAACTACTTAATCCAAAAAATATGTAGATTCTTAAAATTTAAACTTTCACGCAATTCAAACGATTCTTTCGCCTTGTGCGATAGACGCAAATTGGCGTTACATTCAGTCGGAATAGGCATAAATGTGCCATAAATGTGCATTTAGAAAAATTCGAAAACTGACTGCTGAAAACATTGAGGCGGAATTTTATCAGTAATAAATATCTGGGTACAAATTAAATTATTGAAAATTCGTACTGCTCAGGAAAGACTAAAGTCTTTCCTGTCCATTGTGGAAACGAACGGTTTTAAAACCGACACGAAGATATGTATGTTATCTACAAATAGCTATAATGATTAAATCTGAGAATACGCTAGCTATTAAAAAATTAGTAAAATAATAATCTTTCCAATTGTTTTTAAACATCTAAACATATCTAGATTTAAAAAATGGTTATAGAAAAATTTGTAGAGTGCAATAAATTTAAAGAACAAATCAGCATCGGACGAGGAAGCTCTCGTATGTGGAATTGCAAATCTATAATTACTTTATACACTTTACACAATTGTTATCCCTATGGATAATTTATTTAAGTTTTGCCTCTTAATCTTATTTGTCGATTACATTGATGTTTTCAACATGAAACAATTTTGTAAAGGCTATTCAGTCAAGTACACTTGTACTTTTGTCGCGTTCATCTTCAGTTATTGTATAGCGTATGTAATGTCTAATTGTGCACTATTCGACCAGCAGTGTTTCACTTATCTCGGGCCTAGTAATGTTGGTTGTAACAGAACACTTGTGGATTGACTAGAAGCACGGATTGCATCCTTTGTCTTGTTGGTCATGTGGCTATTGGTCAGTATTCATTAACCATTGTCATATAATCCATCTCTTATCCCGCAAGAGCAGTCGCATTTCCTGGATCGAGCAATGCGTACTCAATACGCACTTCACTCTAATTATTCCAAGACACAACTCGAGCACTAGCGTCGTCAATTTTGCAGGATTAGCATATTAGCCTTGTACTCGGTCGCTTGTCGGATTGTTTTCTTCCTCAATTATTACGCTGTTTGGCAGGGTATGGTATCCCCTGTTCATGGATTTTCACCTGGAAGATAACATTATTTATTAGAATTTAATAGACTTCTATATTCAATTTAATAAGGGTATTGGGTTCAAGTTCCAAGCTTAAATTTCAAACTTCTCAGTTTACTCAACAAATATTAAATTGGGAATTTTTTCTTTCTGTAGGATTAATCAATTTTTAACTAGAATTATGCGTACAGAGCGAAAAAATATCTAATTCAAATATTTTTTAAGTAGAATGAAAATATACAATTTTGAAGTTAGATTTTTGATCCTTCGTTTTATGCAAAAAGTATCGAAATTAAATATTTTTTCGCTCTGTACGCAGTCTTATATTTAAAAAAAGATTAGCGCTACAGAGCGAAAAAATATTTATCTGTAATTTTCGTTTAGTAAAATGGAGAATTGAATTTTGAGTTTAACATTTGGGTCCAAGGCCCTTATTGTGCCATTTTTTAAGAAAAATGAAGAATTCGAATTAATTAAATTAATCTTAATTTACGTAAATTTAATAATTGAAGAAATATATAAAATTACCTGGCATAAGGAGGTGGTGGAGTGGGGACAGGTTGACCAGAGTGTGCGTCAACTGTTCCAGGTATCGTCTGTTCTATGGATAAAACTGTACTACTGCAATTACTAGACCTAACTAAGTGGCCTGGATTTAATTTGATCGCGTCATCGTAACTTGGCGGCGAATCGGTAACGGCATCGTAATCCGGTGGCTTCTGTCTCGAACCAGAAGAGGGTTCTTCTACCGAAATGACGTGTATTGGATCATCAATCTAAATACAAAACAGAAAAAACAGTATTAATAATAATAAAAGTATTATAAATATTAAAAAATCATAAAAATATACATATATAAACCGATATGCTATATTGAATGTAGTAGTTTGCACCTCTATAGCTCTATTTTGCAACCTTCTGTTTTCACAAGATTAAAAATGAAAACAGTGTTTTACTAACATTTAAACAAGGCTTGGATGAGTGAAACTTTTTCCGGGAAATAATATTGATCTGCTTTAATATATCCAAGTTGTAAAATACATATCACAATATATACTCATTACTTATTTCGATTCTCACACTTTACTCTAACCGATTTTTGTTTGCGATTTAATTATCATTCAATATTCGAGTAAACGAACTCTTTTCAAGGCTTTGTAATCTAATTTATTATCTCATATCTATATCATTAAAATTTCCGTTGCTACTATTGACTTAGTTTTTATTTAATTTTTGTTAATATCACTTGATAAAGTAATTACTAAGATAAAAAATTTCCAGAAGTAAGAAAAATTTTCCTTTATTTCATCGAATTAATGCTATTTGTTCTTTAAACGTGACAGTAGATACATAAACTAAAGAGTTTCATCAACTTATTTCGACATACCAAAATTCATAACAATCCAGCAATTACTATTTTCAGGGTTGCTATTCTGTATATATTGAGTTTCTTTATTGTATTGGTGGGTAAAAATACGACCTATTGTACTGAGATGAAATTTTGTAGGGAATATTCTAAAGCATTGTTAAGGTTTTTTTAGAACGACAACCCTTGCACAGACAGTCTATATCTAAAAGTCCATATGTATTTATTTCTGTGCTCTTTTGTGGTTCGCACGGAAGCTAAATATAGATAGATAAATTCAAAAGTACTGAAAGGTAGTTACTCTGATAGGTATATCTATGGACGACCTACGATAAGAATAGAATCGCGTGCACTTCCGGGTGAATATCCTCAAAGCGTCTACAGCGTGGCTAGACGACCCTTTTTCTTACAATTATCTTCAACCATTCCTAGTTTAAAATTATCTTATCTTCTTTTAAATTAAACAATTTCAAAAGTTCTCCACTCAATAACGAAAGCGAGTTCATTTTCAAACGTCATTTAAGGGTATAAATTTAAAGCGTAATAAAAAGTCATTCATCAAACTAGGTAGATACTATCAGTGGCTTTTTCCATTCACTTTCATCACCTTAGATAACATATCTTTCCCACGCCTCTAGAAAAGTTCAGACAAGAAAGGCAAAATCGAAGGAAAAAAATGTAAACAGCAATAAGATCGAAAAGTAAATTTTTCGAATTAGAAATCGCAAATAAATGTTGTGATTCATAAATAATGATGTTCATCTAGAATTCTAGTAGTGACACAACACCTTTATTTATACCTTCTGTGTACAAAGGGGTTTCTGTTACTTCTCTGGATGTCATCCCGATATGGGTTGATGAAATAGATTTTAATCTAATGATCAATAATTGCAGTCTCTACCAAGGAAATCGTTCTTTTTATAGAATGAGGAAACACGTGTACGATAAGAAGAATTAAAATGATATTAATATTTAAAAGCAATGGTAATTAACAAAGGAAAAGTATAGAAAATAAGTAACTATATATGTAGTCGATGGTATAGTAGTTATACGTCATCGGACTTTAACTGTTTGATGTAATAAGGGCTTACGTGAATATTTCAGACAAGATGTTATAAATAGATAAGCATAAAGTGTTCTAAATGCTCAAAATAGTAAAGCAACTTTGAGACACGCAAGGGTCAAATAGTAACTTATACTAAGCACTCTATATGTTCTGTAAAATGCAATAGGGAATTGACGTATATTGATTTGAGAATCCTATTTCTACTTCGAAACCACCTTTCTGTCAGTTTATTCCATCAATTTTCTGCAGCAGAAGTCAAACTACATTTACTAAAACTGTTTAGGTCTTTTTATACGTTACCACCTTCAAACTACTGGTACCACATATTAAACAAATGTCATTATATCTGAAAAGGTGGTATCTTATATTTTAACGTTTCTGGACTTCGTATCCAATTAGGAAATGATTATATGATTGTTTATTGTTTAGGTAAATTGAACTATGATTGTTCATGCATAATTGATTCCTGAACGGTGGTTCTTTCATCTGATGGACTTTGTTGCAATTACATAGCAACTTAGCAAGTGATGTGCACCGGGCACAAATTGCTTATAATTAGACTTATTGATGAGATCCTACTGATCCTACCTGGGCAGTGATTGGATGACTCGTGTGATGTGCATGTGTACTCGTTCTAGTTGGTGGTGCATGAAGCCAGCAACACATGGCAGCACATATTAGTAGGGCCCCAGCTACTATACAAGCTACGCCAACATATCGCACTGGTTCCACGTAATTTTCGGCAAGTCCCAGCCAATTAATTAACGCACCCACACAAAGAAGTACCATGCCGTACCTATAGGGGCGTTGTGATCTTCTCGACTCCTCCAGTGACATAGCTGCAATAAAAATTTTGAGAATATTAATCATTATTTTCCTTGCGACAATGTATATTTTCAAAAAACATGTTCTCGAAAAAGTACATACAATAATAATGTTGATATACTTCATGTTATCTTATAATATTTAACTTCTTTAATCTTTTTCAATGTTCAGAAAATGTTTTACGCAATTTTACCTATGAAATTATTCGGGGACATACAGCACTAAAGAGCAAGTTCGTTACTGTTTGATATACGTCTGAGAAAAATTGGCTTATGCTCGATTTTAAATACCCTCCTTTATCTTTTATTTGTACAATTTACTTACTTAATCATTAGAGTGAAAAAAAAGCCTCGAAATTTCCATAAACGACGTTCGCAAATATTCCACTTGTTACACGGCTGGTGTCTTTAGAGGTAAAATTTACAGTGACTCAGTTGAACGATTCAAAGAATATTTTTGTTATCTCTTCCCTAGACTGAATATTTCTTATCAATGACGAAATTTCCTTAATGTGTTGTGAGCGCCGCGAAAATATTAATGAAAATTATGATTCACGAAATAAAAAAGATTGAAAAAAGATATACTAAATATAAATGAAATTCGTCAATTGCAGTGCTTTTGTGGAATGGATTATCTCGCATCTTTAATTATAAAAAACTTATGTACGTGACTGAACATGATGAGTGAAATAAAATAAAAAGAAGGTTTTACAATAGTGAAAATAAAGTATTGATTGCATTGTTTTGCGAAAGGAATTTGGTTTTTACGTAACTTAATCTTGTTTTGAAATGTAGAATATTAATATTTATTATTTATTATTTATTATTATAATATTAAAATTTTAAAGGGAATAAAGAACTGACTTCTCTTTCAAGTTGAGAAGAAAGGTATGAAATAGGAAAGCCTGACCAAAGTGGGTCACTAAACAAAGTGAGCCCCGTTGGGTACTTCGTGACATTACGTGATGCCAAGAATTAGATAGGCAGTAAATAATACGTCTCCAACAAAGTGGCGTTCTTCTAAATAACCACTAAATTTTCGTTGTTTGGACATTTATGCTGGTTCCAAAATATGTGGCCTTTTATTCAAAATAATTAAGGATAAATAAAAAATACTAACTCAAAGTCATTTCCCAAAATATTACATTAATGTAATCCCTTTGTAACATTCTATACAAATTGAATAATCCAATTATGCACATCACTTGAGAATTTTTACAGGCATACAATATTTGGCCACAGATTGGCATAGATAATAGAATAATTCACAGAATATTTCTTATTCAAATCAACAAAAATGATGATAAATTCTCAAGTTGAATTTGCATATATGAATCGAATTCATAAATTCCAATCGATAATTTCCGCATTGGTAATGCTACTAATTTATTCGAAAAGAGAAGAAAACAAATAGAATCAATGCATTTACATACATAATATCAAAATAGTAAATAGACTCGATTAGTACATATTTACTACTTTATACTATCTTAGATAGCTCCTCTCACCCCTTTTGAATTATTTTGAATTTCCATTTCTGCAAATTTATTTCAAGTAATTCGTTTGCTTGCAAAATATCATATATTTTAAAATTTTAAATATTTCCAATGCCTTTTTTATTTATCGCTCTATCGTTCTTAATCGTTAAATTTGTTCAAGGGAACAATACAACAGGGTATATAAATACGAATCGCTTTCTGCGTGACTCCGGAAATGGAAAGCGTGTCTGTTCACATTTACGGATGATAAAATACGAGATATACGATACTTATAGAATTTACTAATGACAGAAGAGTACCATAAATGCTCGATTAATTCACCTTCATTCTTCTTTCACATATAGACAAAAGAGATCAATCTGATCATCAAAAATAATTATTATAAAAATCACGCATATCACTTTCCTACAATAGAAACCATAAAGAAATCATGAGAGAACAGGTCGAATTTTACAAAAGTGTATTTTTTTAAATATTTAACTTCTTATACACGTCCAAATCAAATTCATTGTAAAAATGAAAGGTGTAAAATTTATCATGAAGTCAAAATAATTAAATAAATTTTTTTCTCTGTGGTTTATAGTGGAACTAAAATAGCAATTCAAGCAACAGTCAATATAAATAATTGATCGCACTTTGCTAATCACACGAAACGATTTATCAACACCTTTAAATTACTAAAGGATAAAAAAAAACAAGCGCCATGCACGTGATGATTTTTATCTGTCTAATGTACATTGTACATTGCGGTAAAACAATAAGCACACGTAAATGTTATCGCTGTAGACATTGCAGAATTACTGAACTTTACTGAACTTTAGAGAACTTCAAGAACGATTATATTTAATTATTTACTGAAGAGGAAACAATTTTTCAAAATAAATGTTCACGATCAATATATGAGGAAGAATTTCAGTGGAACGAGACGATTTAGTCCATCAGAAGAAATTTCCGTCATTTAAAGTGCGGAATGATTTTCACGTCATGATATGAAAATAAATGAAATGCACTTACACGTTCAGAAATATTTTATATGTCGTATTTCATTGTATTTTATAAATGTAGGACTAGACATGTAATAATGACAGACACGTGTGATATTTTTTTACTCATTTTTATTATACCCTTCATATTTTAAAAAATGTTCATATTTCGTAATCTGTCAATTATATCCTGCAAAATGCAGCAGTAGAATTTTTTATTGATGAAAAATTTACTTTTAAAAAGATTTCTTCTCTATATTTTAAAATCATGTGGAACTTTATCAGTATAAAAACATATTTTTAACATGAAGAAGAACATAATGCTTATTTTATTCTATGAGTTATTTAATTACAGCTTTCTTTGACATTAAAGCCAACTCAATCTCCATCTCATCCATAGCATTTCTGTGTCAATCAGACCATTAAGATATTCGATTAACATTAAAAAATGTTGACTGCAAGAAACTTTTCGTTTTCATTTTGACGTGTACTGAATTCTAGAAAATCGACTTACATTAGACACGTCTGCAGTGGATAAGATTACCATTAAAATTATTCTAGGTCAGTTGTGATAATAGTTATCTATAAGAAGTTTTTTTATTATACTGGAAGTACGACACTAAAATATATATCGTAACTTTATATGTATACTTTCGTTTACTTTTTTGTATTACATATTTATTCATAAAAAACTTCTAAATTTAGCTATTTCTTATTTTCAATCAGTGAATTTTCCTAGAATAATTTAGATCCCATCGATTTCATGAAAATCGGTGGAATTGAAGAGGGGATATTTTAAAAGCAAAAGTTCACACCTTTTATGAAAACTTATTATGTAAATGCTCTGTTATCACGTGCACAATTATGTCGTAAGATTCGATTATATTATTACACCGCATTAAAAGCAAGGTCACTTCTTGAAAATTATGCATCTTAAGAAATATATTTTAGAGTCCTTTGTTTGCATTCCTTATTAGTTGCAGAATCATTCACATTTAAATAAGATTAATTAAATATTAAAGTATCTGTTATTTTAATTAAAATTCCCCTCAGAGTTAAACATATGTTTCACAATAATAAAGTTTGTGATGATTTTCGGTTTCGTTATACAGCAACTGTTATTGCCATGAATTTTTTATAATCATTTATTCCTTCCGCATTACTTATCAGTTAACTATATCCTCAAAATGAGAATCAGCAATTTTAAAACAGAATCTCCAGTGAATGTCAGCTTCCGTCCCAAGTCTACAATCAACCTTGAATATCATTATATTAATCTATTCACGTTCTGCGATTTATCGATCTTTACAAGTGACGTGAATCGAATCACTTGATCACAGCACGTGTCCCAAGAAGAATAGTAACGGGTATAGTTTTTTTCATCACGTTTTTAGAGGCAAGATCGACTCCTTAGGAATTATTATAAATGATGAATAAAGTATGCAGTCTTTGCACGCATTATCAAGTATAGTCGAGCCTCTCGTGAAGGCTCGTGAAGGCACAAGTTGACTCATAAAATAGAACTGTATTACCACGTCCTTGGGCTTCGTTAGAACTATTTCAAAATTATAATTAATTTTGCATGCGTGAGACATTCTCTTTTTAATATCCTTTATATCTTAGTCGTAACATAATTGTGCATAATCGTGATAATTAGGAATTAATTTTTTATGATAAGCTGAATTCATGAATTCAAAACAATTTTAAAAAGTTAGAAAGGATTGGAAACAAGTGAAAAGAATTCAAGAGAACAAAAGAATTCAAATGAATTGAGATCATTCATTGGGCTTAAATTGATGTCAGATTGATTTTGAATGGGGGTCGAATTAATTCAGATATTGTCCGCGTATGGATTTTTGATGGGTTCGAATTCATTTGGATATAATCATTGTCCAAAATGATAGATTCATTAAATAAATAAATAAATAAATAAATAAATAATGGTTGATGACCAATTTTAAATTTCTCGAACTTATTTAATCTTTTTCTTTTCTACTTTTTACTGTAAGATCTACTATTCTATCTGATGTCATCTCGTAATGATACCTTAATGACCAACTGGTATTTTTGGATCGAAAATCACAGACCAAGAAATGAGTCACCATAATTGGACTCAGTCATATTTCATTTTACTATGAATGCATTTTCTTTATGACAAATCAGCTTTTCCAATTCATATTTTTCTGTAAACTAAATCTGAAGTAAACAGAATCTAAAAAAATTATTGCTCTTTACAAATTCTTTTATTCTCCGCCAAAACATCCTATTTTAATCCGTGCTTGTTAAAAAAGTTTCCTTATATTTTTATAGCCATAACAGATAAAGTAATAATACTACAAATGTTTGAAAAATAAGTGGCTAAACAGTCCCGTATTTGATGTTATAATTTATATGATGCGGATAGATAATACATACTTACAATTAGTATATACAACATGAGAACAAATGAAAGTCTCTAAACCTTATCATGATAGGAATAAAAATAAATAATTGGTTAAAACATGTGGGTCTGACGCATAAAAATCATCAGTTGGAGACATTTAGGTGGCTTATATGTATAAATGTATGCGCATATACAGAATTATTGCTGACGTGAGCAACACGTATGATTTAAGAAATTAACGCTTGCATTCTAACAGTATGAAGTGTCTTAATTTACTTCTGATGTCAGGATGTTAAAAGAATCTTTCTTGATTGTCAGATACACAACCAGATTTGCTAATAATCTTTATTTAAAAAGGTAGATACTACTTGACTCTCGTTCTTCGTATCTTGTAAGAAGAATTATTGCCAATAAATATCTCCAGAATGTCTGCGTAATGCGATTAGCTTATTTAACAACAATAATGACTCAAAATGCTAATTACTAAGAGGAAAACAATAATTCCTCAATGTGACTTTGTTCAGTCAATTAGAAAATTAGAAAAAAAGGTATTGTAAAAAATATATAAGTAATTAGAAGTATTGCTTATCGAATTTTCCCAGGCCGAAGCCTGGGAACAGAAGATAGCTTTTTTTTCATTGAGATCTTTTTCTCATGTAAATGGTTTTAAGTAAATTTTATGAAATCTTTTGTCTATCATATCAAATAATTTTATATAAAAAAAGTAGAACTGAGTTTGAATTCAGTTCTGGTCTAGTATGTAACCTAATTACTGCAAGTGCAGTTAGTGAAAGGTTCTGGAATATAAATCTTTTTCAGTGATCAAGGAAGTCTTTTGAGCGTTCTCAATTGTAAATTGTATCCATATAAACGGAAAAAGATTTAAGCATAAATGAATACTTAAAAATATATTTAAAAAATTTTAAAACCTTGTGTTTCAAAATATTCTGCTCTGGAAATAGTACATAATTCACTCATAAAAATATTAACAGGTTTTTTTCATCAAGCTAATAATTGAAAAACCAAAAGCGGATACACAAATTATTGATTTGCTTCAGGAACAATATTATGACGCAATTTCCGCTACATTTTCAGAAACAAAGAAATATCTTCATAAAGTCATAACCAGCACTTAATGCGCAATTAATTAAACCGCAAATTATATATTTGTAAATCTCGCGTGCTTTTTTTTATCCACCCTTTTTTTAAAGCACATCGTAGAAAACATAAAGCGTCTAATCAGCGATTCGTTAATGAACATGATGATTTGTTATTCGTCATTGGGAACGTGAAATCCGTCACGTCCGGGAATTTCGCCAATTTATTCATCAAAATTGAATTCAATTTCTTAAAAAAAAAAAAGAATATCCTAGAAGATTGGAGCGTGAAAGCTAGAATCGCAATTTCTGAGGAACTTCGGTTGATGACAAAAGCCAGAAATCGTGACCAGGACGAAATTTCCCCAGCCTTAGGTTGGCACAGACGTCACGAACTGCTGAGCAGGTTGGTCACAAAAAAGAGGAAATGAGAGTAGCATTTTATCTGAAGATCCCAAAACATTGCAAATTTATTCTGCTTATATTTTTTCATCGCCTTAATCACCTGATGAATTAATAATAAGCAAAATGAAGGGTTATCTGATTATAATTAGATTACAACTTGGACCGCCCATAAAGTATAACATCGAATTTTAGATTAGGTAGATAGTTTTTATTTTGAATAAAAAGTATACTAATATAAAGAAAATATCTAGTTCATATAATCTCTATCATTAGAAACACTTTTTTGAAATGAACAAGAACCAGAGCAAAATAGTTAGAACGTTATACCCAGCCGACATATTCAAGGTTGAAAATAAAAGTCAAGGATATAAGGTAACGTAATTTGTGTACCTATACAATTTGAGACAATTTTTAGGATGAATGAAACTTTCATTTACGAGAAGTAAAAAACTTTTCCTGTGATTTTTAAAGTCAGAGATATATAGATAAGATTAAGATCAATTACATGTTACTTAAAATCATATAAGTTCAATTTTAAATTGTAATTAATGTAAATGAAGAGTTAAGTGATTTCAGCTTATAATTGCAATAATCTTCATATTACACAAATGACGTACAATTATACAATGTATACTTATGCAATGACGTGTCTTATACAATATTCCTTGAATATTCCTTAAAAACTTGACAAGTATCACTATATATAAATATTCATGATTTATACATAACTTCCGTTTCGGTCAAAGTTTCTCCTAAATCAGTTTTCTTATGAAAGGAAGAGGAAACACAATTAACGACCATTTCCTCCACTTAAATTTGTTTCGAAAGCATAACAATTGTTGTATAAAATAACAAAATATTCAAAAAAAGTGTTTTTTTAATATAAGAGCATATTAAAAATATAACATGGCTAGACGCATTATCTGGCTGAAATCATAAAAATGATTTTTTATACAGAAGATTGCAACGGATTGAAATACCGTGGGTGCAGAAATTGCAACCCGAGCCCAGAGATATCTCAATGTGGGTGTAGAATTCAATTATCGTTCTTGGAAAAGGATACACTGTAACGAGATGAGTCATGAGAAATCATGTACAATTTTACGACAGCGAAAAGCCATTCTCTGATTTCCAATTTTTCCCGTTGTAAAGCAACAGTTGGAACCGACAAAACCTTCGCTAAACGTAAAAAAGAAACATTGTTGGAGGAACAGTTATCCTCAACAATTTTAAAGTAATTACGCTCGACGTTCATTCGAACTTAATAGTCGAGACTTCCATTGTCATGCTAAATTAAAACCGAAAGAGAAAAAATAAACACGGGTATTTATTACGAATTAGATGTACTTTATCTTCTTTCGCATATCTCTTTAGAGGATTAAGGTAACATTTGCATATTAGTATATAAAAAAGAGTGTCTACTTAGTAATTATGTATATATTCATTGTAAAAATTATAATAATCAAAAAGAAACATGGAAATTGTGAAATGCATCATATGATTAATTATATGTTTTCCAGAGAATAATCAAAGAGGTTTTAAGAACAAAAAAGTGACTTTTTGACAGTTAAATCCGTTCCCACGACCTGATGGAAAATTTTTGCAATTTATGCAATTCCGAGTGCAATTCGCATCATGTTCATATATGGAGTCAATGTCCCGCGTAGTCCTTCTCTAGAGCAGTGTTTCGCTCTTACGTCAACTCTACGGGTACTGTTACACAGTTCCAATCCGTTACATGCTTAACCTTCACCTGAATCTGCACTTCGCCACCTACCGCGAAATATTACGTCGGGTAATTACAATTAAGTTCGCATATACAATTTCCGAGTAACTTAGACCAGTTTAAATGTACCTTTGCTTCCTTAGAAAATAAATGTCGCTTTATCGTATACTAAAAGTCAAGAGAATTTTAAGTCAATTGCAAACAATTGAATGAAATTAAATTTAGTTCAAACGAATTAAAAAGAAATCTAAAGAATGTAATGTATAAAATTGATCTGAATAACACTAGTAGATAAACAAAAAATTGTTAAAGAGGCGGAAAATTGTCTGCTGGTTTAGATTATCTATTATTCAGGATATTCAACATTAAAGTGCAGTCTCCATGAAACAAGTTATAAACATTGTATACAAAAGTAGTTAAGGACTTTCAATTAAATTGAAATAGAGAAATGACCTCTTTTTCGACATTCTTCTGAAAGTAGGAAATTTAAAAAAAAGAGAGAGAAAGAAAAAAAGAAATGCTTTAGAAGAATAAAAAAATATTACATCAAATATTAATAATGAAGTTAATTTAGTTTCGTAGCGAATCTTATCGAAACAAAAAATCAAATGTGGACATTGGTCATTAAGGGTATGTGATACTTTTATACAATAAGAGTAATTTAGTTTGGCAAAATATGTATATTCGTTTATAATAATAAATATTTTTCACTATACGATGTAGTTTTATAAAATTACGTCGTATTTAGAGATAAATGGCTTAATTTTAGCGAAAAGTATTTATTATTCTGAACATAACGTTGACAAAAGCTAAATTTACTCGTGATAATTACCATATGCCCTTAATATGCGATTGAAACTAATTTCCCATGGAAAATTTTATTAGAATATGAACTTTAGAAGGCGATATCGTTTATTGATAATATACCTACACCTTCAAGAGTCTCAGGCGCAATAGAACAACACGTCAGGCTAATTCTCAACAATAACACAATTTTAAGAATTGATTGCTCTTTCAGTACAGCTAAGTTTGTTCGTGCGACACGCACTACCGTTGACCCAATCGGTTTTCGATAAAAATAGCTCGACTGTCCACAATACTGGAATTAGTTAATCGAACATTCACAATAAAACGAATGTTGAGGTATAAAATATTGCCATATTCTTGGACAAGAATTTAGATAATACTATCTCTTAAAATTTCTCAAAATAATTATACTTGCAATAAGAGTATAAAGTAATAGATATACACTCAGTAACTTCGAAGAATCAATAATTACATTGGATCAATAAACGATTTCTTCGTCCGTTATTCGAATCATCGCATATTGAACAAAATAGCTAATAAATTAAATCATAATTCTTTAAATAATGTGTGTGTTTCACTAAAAAAATTGTCTGATGTAATGACATATATATCTTTCATCTATGAAAATATAATTTAATTTGAGAGAAACATGGAAAATGCACATTCCTAACAATAAGAGTTTACCTAATTAGCAATGTCGATGACTAAACAGTCATTACCAATGGCAATTGTATTTTAATTGATATCAATTGCAAATTTGTTGAATTTCATCAATTAGAAAGTGCAACGTAATTAACGATCATTATTCGAATTAAAAAATTCTAATATAACTAGAATGTTTAAATTTTAAGTAATGAAATATATATATATATATATATATATAT
>UCOK01009340.1:0-34299 GCA_900474325.1 Synergus umbraculus | reverse complement strand
GATTTCAGGGTTGGAGCTTAGTATGTGTGTGCCCTAACGTGGCCTTTCAAGCTCAGGTGTCGGATGCGTCCCGGGACGCAATCCCCAGGTTTAGGTCCTTTTGCACCGGGGCGGTGTGAATGAGAACCGTGGAGTGTGTGTGTTGGTGTGATTGGTTTTTTCTAATTTTTAAATATAGCTAGGAATAGGCAGGTAATTATTTCTTGTATGAGTCTATAATTTTAAGTAGGTAGAATTAGGATTGAGTATCTTTGCATTTATCTAAAAATACTCTTTCCTAGATTTTTGGTACAACCGGTTGGCCAATTATCATTTTTGATCCGCGTAAAGTGCTCGAGTTGATTGCGATAAAACTCAAGCACAAATTGATTTCATCGGTGGCAATTGCCACATAAAGAAGAGGCTGTATGCCGAAGAGCCCCAAATATCAACAGTGGGCAACTGTATCAAAAGCCAATTATTTTCGAATAAATGGTTTTTGATAATTTTTTATCCATGTCACTGTGCTGGTTTTTCTCATTTGTTTATCTTTGTTTGCTTTTTCATGAAATTCTTTTCATAAGAATTTCATTTTCTCTGCAGGTTTGCTTTTAATGTTTTAATAATTTATTTTCTATGTTTACTAGGTTATTGGTAAAAATTGTATGTTATCGTTCCATTGTCTTTTTTTATATATTTTTTTTTAATTTCTGAAACTATACAAATCGAATAATACTCCTATGCCAAACAAATGTTCTCAGAACCTTTCAAGGGGGATTTCTTATTCTTTGCCGGATTTATCTCCAGGAAAATCTTCAAAAACCTAAAGGTGTGTGTTCAATTCAAAGCTCTTGATATTATTTAATTAGTATTTATTGTAGTATCAATGGAAGACAGATAGATTAATTATACTTGCTGAAAGTATATACAATTTATTCCTAATTTATGAAATGATAATTAAATATGGTCGAAATATGATAATTTCGGGTCTCATGTGAAAGTTCCTTATTGTATAAGTTTATAATTTTCATGCAATCCTATACTTAGAAATTATTCACTAAAATTCTTTGTCACTTTGGGGCTGTTATAAAACTTTTAAATCATGCCAAATAATTTTACAAAAGCTACATCTCCAGTGCCAATATATTTTCGGTTCATTCAAACGTTTTTGAAGTTTGGATTCTCAAATATTGTTGTTTCTCTCCAAATAGAGCATTTCAATTGTTTAATTATGTAGAGCGTTTTGGATATTTCTATTTTTATCATAATCTTTACATAGTTTCATTTTTTGAAACTCTTTTTTTTAATTCCCCTTTACTGAAGACAGCGAGCTACATATCTCATGGCCAGATGTTATAAAAAAAGTCAAGTAAATATAAATCCAACTAAAAAAGGGCCAATGACGCAAGATCAGCAAAAAATTTCCTCTGCTTTGCCAATATTCTCACACTCTTTTGTTCCCAAGTGTTGTAAATACTAAGAATAGGAGCCGGAAATCCTGTTTCTGTTATTATCACAATGAAAAACTTTGTTTTCCTATTTTTCTTTTATTTTCTCTCTCCTGAAATATGATTCATTAGAAATTTAAACTTATTAGATTTGAGAGGTTCTTTATAAAGATATTTTTAATAGTCCTTTCCTTAATGGCATCGTTCATTTCATGAAGTTAACCTTGTTTTTTGTACCCATAAAATATTTCATCTATTTTTCTTCCTCAGATTTACGTCTGATTCTCCCATTAATATAATTACAAGGAAAGATAATTGAGTGCTTTCCCTTATGCTTGTAAGGTGATTCAGAGTAATCCCTATGTTTAATCTAGTCTAGAGGTCTCTTATTCATTTCTTCTGATAAGCTTTTCATGCTTACTAACTACAAAAATTTAGAAGTTTATTCATTGTTCGTATTATCTAAGATGTTTAAATGGAGACGCAACTTAATGCTTCTGTTATTTCTAGCTTTATATCTGTAGTAGCATATCATTTTCCTCTTTAAAACCATAGTTTAACAATCTGCAAAAAAATTCCGGTGTGAAACTGTAATGCACCCTCGTATTGTTTTGCTTTTCCTTGTAAGTGCGGCAACGAGGGTCCACTTGACTCGCGTGCCACTGGGGTCGGTAAGACCCATTGATCCCAACTTTTTTTGTACGTCGCTGCGTGTTTTGTGGGAATTCGCTATGTGGGAGTAGGTCGCAAGAAAAGATACGGCAGAGATAGAACCTAAGATAGAGAGAAAAAAAACTATAGAGACTCCGCAAGACAGGAATGTCACAGTAGCTTCAAAAGAACCGCTGCACGGTAGGAGACGATATTCCGAACTCGAAAAGAGAATCGTTACACAGTAAACTGACAAGTTTTACCATCTAGGGTTTGTGATACGCATACTCTACTTTTTTAACTCGAGTTTGCGTAGTTCGCAAACTCAAATCAAGTCCTTTAAAGTACCCTACTTTCTCAAAAGTATCTGTATACAAAATATCATTTAAAGAGTCCAAAATGAGTTAATTATATAAAAATAATTTGTGAATAAATTAATTCAAACGTAATAGCCGCAGGATGTTTTTCATGTTGCACAATTTGAATTTTAATGCTAGAAATGTTTTTTTCTCTGAGTGCTATTCGCCGAAATCGGCTCATGTAAATTCTTGAGATTAATCATAGTCTTCTTATTGCATCCCGATGAGTAGAATGATAAATAATGGCTTATGATTATTAATAGGAGTTATATGCATAGTAGAATCTGAGCGGAGAAACGCTTAGCTCGAAAATATAATTTATTCGGTCATTTGAGGCCATCCAATGACGCGTCTGGGATTAGACCCTATTTGGTCCAAAGAATAAAATACATACCTATAAACCTTCTAAAGTCGCACTCGGACTATAAATATATAGTTTTAATGGAGGCCAAGACAATTTAAGATGCAAAATCTGGCAGATGCTAATTTCGAACAATTCTAATCTTCTTTAAAACAAAGTTGTGTGATGTCTTCTTACGAAGAAGAAATAATCTCCTTTACTAGACATTTATCCATTTCCTACTGCAAAATACGTCTCTAAATTAAAATCTGATATTAAGATATGTGAATGAACATAATCTTTGTAAGAATAAATGACAGATTATTTTATTTGTATTACAAATAATAGTATTCAAAAATGAATGAAAAAATTCAGTATGATTAATGTTGAATTGTATTTAAATGAGTGTGTAGGAAAATTTTAATAAGATGAAACACCATTTCCTTGAGCAAACAATAAATTGAGCAAATTCGAATAATATATCTCTCTTTCCATTCACAATGTCGTTGACACTTCACTTGACACTTCAATCGATCCACATCTGTAATTTTCATTCGACTATCTTCGTCAATGAATTTGCCGCCTTTGATAATTAAATACTGGCAATTTTAATCCCCTTTGAAAAACAACTGCACGGCATTTCCGCTTAAATGTATTCCAATCAGTTGACACTTGCATAACATCAATTTAGTTATCATTCTGAATGGAGAGAAGACATCTTTCTATAAATAAATTCTCTCAAATATAACTGCACAATATTTCATAACTTGTGTAATATAAATCGTGACATATAGACACAAAAATCTTTTTAATTTAACAAATAATTTGGTTGTTTGGATATTGAATATTAAGAATAAAATAAAGCTTTTGAATTCAGTAGCTTCCACTTCGTCTAGAATCTAGACTCTACATTCAAAATTTTCACACGTTTGGTTATTTTTCGAAAATTTTTCAAATTTTATGCAATAAAATCTCCCTAATAAGCGATGGAAAAAACGGATTAATTCGTTCAATTGAACAACCTATTAGTTGTAATTATCACCGTGGTCCTTACTGTTATGTTACTTGATAGCACAATTAGCGTCGTCTAGCCATTTGTGGACAGCATAGCGTGTGAAATGCGTCAGTGAACAAGCATGCGATCGTTTTCATTATAATTAAAGAAAAGGCCATGCAAAGTAACGAGAAATGCAGCTAGGGAACTTTGCACTGTGTAGTGTGTATGCTCTCAAAATTGTGTTTCTTTTACTTCTTGACGTTTCGCCATCACCCCCCTATAATAATTAAAATCCTTCTGATCGTAATTTCTTTTTAAAACTAAGTCTTTAATTTATTCAGGTACTGAGACTGAGCTTTATGATTTGCATATTTTGAGATTTATAACTTTAAAAGCCATATGGATGCTGGAGAGGAATGCAATCTGTATCAATCTTGGATGAACTGCAGTTCATGCTATTCGTAAATTAAATAAAATCTTTATGCGTGCACTTATTTACATAGGCCCTAATTCAGCACGTGTTGCAGTAAAGACCACCATGGTGGTTTGCCTCTTAATTCATGAAGATGAGTAGACCGCACGCACGATACAGCGTGTCTGGCCAAGTTACCCTCTCTGTATCAAAACTCCCCTTTGTGCAATCACGAATAATTTTACTAATAATAGAGATTTGACTGTTATTAATTCTATGCGGGCACTTAGTGCCAAAGGATGAGCCGAAGCGACCCTTCCTACATTTTATTTAAAATTATAGGGACTTTATATCACCCATCTTTCAACCTATTCTATGGAATATAAGTCCAAGAGGCGGGCAAACAGAATTTGCATTTTCTAAATGGTTTTTACATACGTTTTCCCTTTATTTAGAGAATGTATTCCTTAAGATTAATAGAACCTCGAATAAGTAAACTTCTTTTTTTGTTTAAAGTAAAAAAACAAATTTTGTTAGACTTTAGTCGCTATTCAGTAAATATAATAATTGCTTTAAATGTTGAAATAATTATGATGTTGATCTTGTCCTTGACAGCTTAGGAAATTGATGATAAGGGTGATGAGAGTAGCTTTCACAGTAATTGAGATCCAGAAAGTATGGTAATCTCATCAGGAGAGATGAAATAGAGCAAAATAGAGGAGCTAGGATATCATGAATGTTAAAGGTAACGGTAACAAGAGATGAGTGGTCCCTTGGGCAAAATGATGTTTTAATTAATTATTCAAGACTCGGTGTGAATAGTTTCCGATGGATTAACACGTTTCCTAGCGCGATGGCGTCATCATCGTTTGTTGAATGATTTGTGTGGTACATGCAACAGGCACACGCGGATGTACACATGCGATTTGCGGATCCTGATGAGATGCGACGAGACTAGACTCGACAACGGCGGGGCAACAACCCACGGGGACAGAAGTGTTGGTCGTTGGTGTCAATGTCCTTACACACTGAGAAGGGGCGGAAACGTCAGACCGCGCATAAATAAATATGCGTAAAGCTTCCGCAGCTATCAGTGTAAGATAGTCTATAAAAGCCAAGGCTTTTATCTTCACTTAAAAACGACAAAGAATCGAGTCAAAAGTAAAATATGTTTAAAACTGAACTTTTTGCTCGTGGTGACAAAGGGTCATAATTCATTCTCTTGGTTTCTCCTGCAAATAGTAGCACGACCAAGTGCCAAAAATTGATTTTTCAGAAGATCTCAAACCGTCTTCCAGTTTTTTTTTTAATTTTTCGGTTAAAAAAAGCTGATAAAATCAAAGATTAATAACGAATAAGTTATAAAGATCTCACCTGTCCTTATCATAACCGGTCCTTTATAGACTATTTTGATCTCACTCAACCCCAAAACTGTTACATGTATGTTACAGTTGTTATTGTTATATGTGAGGACCCCTGTATGTATCTTTGGGTAGACCGGAACACAGACCTGCAAGTTGGATTGCCTTCCGTCAGGCTCGCATAGATCGTTCAGAATTTATTTCAAAATTTAGACAATGCATAAAATATTGCCAACCTAATTTTTTTTACATTTGAGATTCTTAAAAGGATAGATGAGGAAATAAAATTAATAGGTCGATCCGCGGTAGTTTAGAAAATGTAGAAAGATATATTTTTGATAAATTCTTTATTCGTTTTTGTTAATAATGGTACACACTTTTTATTATTATGGTGCACATGTCGTATAATTATTTTCGTCACATGTTGCTAAGTTACTATTTGTGGAATCGCAAACGCAATTGATTGGGCCAATACATAACTTTTTTTCCAATTCGCAAGGCGGATTGACGGGCAAAGCTGAAATTAAATTGAAATTCTTTATTTCCTTAATCTTGTATCATTTATAATTATTTTAATAACAATCGTTACTAAAATATATTATAATAATCTTACGTGATTCTGGAACAAAACAAGAAGGACCTCGATCGCAATCAGCTGATTTTTCACCAGTACAAGTGCAAAAGACACAGCGACTTAAAAATGTATCATTTGGGCAAGGATCTTTTCCTTCGTGAAAATAGGCTATTAAAAACAGAAAGTCATTATTCTCAAGATTAATATTTGATTCAGAATTTGACTTGATTTCAAATAATCTTTTTTTGATGTCAGTTTTGAATAACACAAATGTGTTGAATTCTTACGTCCCCATCCGGCCATTTCCTTTACAAGATTAGCACCAGAATCATCGTTTTCTGGAGATACTTTAAGCTCTGCATATACACAAATATATAGAAGATTACATTTATAATTTATAAATACGTAAAACGATCTTCTTTCCTTGTATGATCTTTTTAATATTTATTCGGTTTTATAAAATTCGATCCAATATACTTCAGTTTTCAAATGTTAACTACATATTCCTTATTTTCGATTGCAAATAACTCACCAGAAGTGTAAGCGAATACAATAATAGACATAATCAGGATAACGAACGTCTTCATGGTTAAGCAGGGATTAAGATTTCGGTCACTCTTTCATTAATTTATAAACCAAAACCCACTGTGAAAATCGATGAACTTTGCATTTTTTATATTCGATAAAGAAATGCTAATATTATTTTTCAAAAATTATAAGAATGTTTCTTTGCATTTTATGTTTTTTTTTAATGTTAGTAGAATTTGTGTAAGGTAGAACTAACTTTTGATTGTTTGCATTGAGAAAAAATACTCAGAAGTCAATAAATGTATTTCTGAATCAATAAATCTCATTCAAAAGCAGATCTTTTAACAATTCAAATTAATTTTTAAAGGAACATGAATTAATCATTTCCTTTCAATTAGTGATACTATAAATTTTATAGTGTATACATTTGAATCAATAAAATATCTTCTTTTAAATGAGATCTATTTATTGATTTTCGAGTATTTTTTTCTAGAATAATCTGGAAATTCAGGTAATCTTTATTAATAATCAGGTAAATTTAGATAATCTGCAATATTCAGGAAGTAGTTTAAAAGTAAAAAAATAGCTTAGTGTAGGTGGACTGAAGCTTATGAACTGTGCTATGCAAACATCACTATTTAATATTATAGTCCGAATATAATGTTTAATTAATAGATAATCTTTCAATTATACTGAATGAAAACTAACCTCAAATACTTGTACATCAGCAGAGAATCTTCGATTATATCTTTAATGTTAATCCCTTCGTGATACTTTCTTTCAATCTTCTGAGATTTCTCATTTTTGTTTAATAGTAGTCTCAAGTAATGATTTTGTCCAAGTTAATTTTTCTTCAATCTTGCGACTCATTGTTAGACATCCTTTAGGTTGATACATTAATCCGAACAGTAAAAACATCTTTGGTTCCGTTCTCTACTCTGTCTACCTGCCGCGAATTCCTAATTATTTTACGCCATTTTGAAATTTTAAAGAAGCACATACAAAACTTCTGTTTATCATTTAATTTGAAGTATGAAAGATATATTTAAATGAATTTCAATATCTCTTCAGTTTAAAGATACTATAACATTCAATAAAGTTTCAACTTAAAGTTAAACAAATAAGAAGTTATAGTTTGTTTAAAAACTTCAGAATTCTAAAATTCTTACGAAAATTCCGAGAGATTTTGATATCATCAATGCTTCAAAAATAAAAAATAAATTTTCTTCTACTGTTTTCTTATTTTGTAGTTAAATTTTGTTGGTTTGAATTTAGTATCGATTGATGGTAACTTCGTACATTTAGCTGATAGTAATTTCTTTATGAGTTAAACTTCCTTAAGCCTCGTTAAATTCAAACCCAATACGATTTATTAAACATTAAATCTCAAGGTGTCAAATTTCGATCCAAAAGTCAGACATCTGATCCAATGATCAGTGTTTCGTACATTTCACCGTTACCATCCATTCTTAAGCAGCCATGAGTAATAGATGAATAGTATGCCATAGCAGCAAATGGTAACCATAAAAACCTGCCGAATAAAATACAACATGTTACCATGTAACCATAATCTTCAAAATTCTGCAAAACATCCATTCGTACATAGCCATCAATGATAAAGAGATGATACCAGCAAATGGTACCATTACTCTTCATGATGGAATGAATCCGGTGACCTTTCCATTGATATTTTTCATCTCAATTTCACAGAGGACTAGTGGAATCATCGTACCATTTGACTGTTTTAAAATTAAAACTCAGCCCTTACCATCCATTCATACACAACCATCAGCAGACCATCAGTCATCCAGCATCCAACATATCGACCCTACCACCTTCCACAAGCCAGTGCAGCACATTTCCACAAGGTAGCGCCTCCACATTCGATAAGAGGACCTTGTATATGTGTTTGTGATAACCGCTATGCTGGTTCGGAGGGAACTTGGTTCATGAAGTGGTTCGATGAAGGCATGCGCGAGACTCGAGAGTAGCATAGAGTCAGACACGACAGTCTGTGCATGGCGGTCCGAGGCCCTCCGACTATACGTATCTCGTACCTCATCGTACACCGGAGTAACACGGTGTCGGTGTGAACTTCGCGAAACCGCGAGTGTGCGTACATAGTACGTAGTACGCGAATCACAAAAAAATCGAAAATTTACGTGTGCGTTTTTCTCTGAGGTGACTTTATTGATTCTCCATTTCGATATTCATCTCTTAAGAAGAGGACAAGACATCCTCTCTGGATTACTCACTGCATCCTCTGGAACACGCCGCGTAATCGTGAGTACTATGCTCTATAGATGTGCCCAACACGCCCGAGCTTCTCCTTCTTCTAGGTACATTTTAAGCCCTTCAAAAGTCTTTTGCTTTCGCTTTTGCATTTCCTCTATATCACGATTTTTCGATTGAATATTCCTTGTACGTTTAGACGTAGAATTTGTTGCTACCACATTTTTTTGTAGTATTAATTAGATGTTTTTATCTTAGGGATGATTCCTAATCAACATAGAGGTTCTCCATCAGCAAATGTTATCAAATATGAGGTTACTTCACTCGTTCTCTAGGATCCTTTTTTGCTGAATAGAGTTCTTACTGGACATGAACTTTAGGGATTGCGTAAAGCATAGTTTAGTGAGGGACTAAGTTTTAATTGGAAAGCTCACTGGAGTGAAGACACATAGGTGTCTAAACTTAATTACCTTCAATGGTTGGTGTAAAATTCCATATAATTAATTCTGTAGCTTCATTCTTTAACTCAGTTCTGCTAGCTGTTTAAGAATTTTAACTTCTCTTAATCATCTCTTGATGACAAACTTTATAACAGTTATTTAGTGATGAGATTGCCCAGTGTGACAGTTGCTGATTCACCCTTTGGTGCTGTGCTTGATAGTATACTATCTTTTCTGGAAAGTACTATACTCGATTCATTGATAGATTTCTTTATGGATATTGTGTTGAGGAATTTAATAGATAGCTTCCGTTTGTACGATCTCAATGTACAAATTCTGTTGTAGTTTGACATTTAGTTTTTGATTATAAAATCACAATGAAATTCTCTTTGCCAATTGGTCTTTTTTTCTATTTGTAACAATGAAGGTGTTTATCATTTTGTATACTGTATGTGGACCAAGGACAATCTTGAATCTCAGATTCATTTCCAAGGCGAAAGTTGAATTTAATTAAAAATTGAATAAACCTCCTTTTAGAACATGTTTAATCTGTAGTGTGACTGTAATGACAACAAAAAAGGAACTTTCTTATCACATTTATCCTGCTGTACACACTCCTGTTCATTTTCTTGATTGAGTACATGTAGCAGGTAGTTGCATGCTTACATTGCTTACGCTGTTGATTTCATCTTCGCGTATGTATGTAAAAATCGATGTGCAAGAAATCTAGCTTGATTAATTTTATTTTTTAAAACGTTGAATGATATATTGGATAAATCCTAACATGAAATTTAAGACTCGAAAGCAAATCTTTGGAAACATTGAACACAGGTGACTTTTACTATCTTTCGATGCACTGTGCATATCTTTAAATATTCGTCTATTGATCCATATTTAATGCAAAGAAAATAGAAATATTAACTTTCTTTGAGGCAAAATTAGTTATGATTTTTTTAACTGGTCGGATAATTAGTGGAGCAATTAAATGAAAATAATTGTCGAATTTTGGACCCTAAGGCGACATTCATTTTAGCATAAATAAGGTGCACACGCGTCGTGTCATCGGCTTAAATGTTTTGACAACTTAATCCCGTCCATCATGGGGGACCGACCCATCGTTATGTAGTATTATGTTCGAATATAGTCGGTTTGTCCTCCGAATACACTCAAAGTTTTACTACTTAGGGTTTCGTATTTGATGTCCTTCGTAAAATTTTAGACATAATCTCTGAATCAGGGTTCGTTTTGAAATTACAATCAATTTGGGTCTTATCAATACTCAGTCGTGTTAATTCAAAACTGTCCTATTTTAAATGGTTTTATTTTTTTTAAAAAGTATATTACATTTTTTTTATTAAAAAAAGAATGTAAGTTGTGTGAATGTATAATTTTGGAGTATTCTGAAATATAAATATCTATATAAAAATAACTCTGAAATCAGTTGTTTGTTCTTCGACATAAATTTTGCTGAATTAGTCTACTTCTTTAAAATATATGACTGTTGGCAGGTTTAAAATTAAAATTGTTATCATAATTTTCGGACGCGGAAATCAAACTTTTTCATGTGATGAGCTCACAAGCTACTTGACCTTGTCGATTATCCATCGATGAAATATCTTGTAACTTGTTAAATTATGTACATTATTTCTTTTTATTATTCTACTTTGTTTTGACTGCATAACAAAGGTACTTAAAAGATTATTACTGAATAATATATTTTTTATTGAAAGGCAATATTGTCATTGAATTTTATGAGAGAATTACTATTTTCAAACAGAAAAAGAAAATTAATTTTTCGATACATTTTTCAATTGTGCGCCCATTTATCTTTTCTTTTCCCGAAGTTTTCCTCTTAACAATCTCGTTGCATTGGTAATTGCCAAGAACTGTTCTCATCCCTAGAGGTGGAAATTAGATAAGCCGATTACTGAAGAATAGTGCAAAGAACTGGAAACAAAGTTTGTGAGGATTCTGCACCCGGTGATAGATTTTCTTTTAAAAGTTTCAAACTACAACAAGATTGGATATAATTTTTTTCAAATCTAAGTTTCAGGATCATTGGTTTGAGGAAAGTAAAAAGTTTTTATTCTTAATAGCCCGAGATATCATCGCTTTTTAATTAAGAAGAAATAACAAATCAATTTTTATCCACTGAATCTATTTCCTTAAATCTCTCATAAAAGATTTCTTGAGTTGCATCTTTTTCCGACTTTCATTCTGCTTCCCCTGAAATAAAATATATAGTGTAGCGGAGCCAATGTCATTGGTTCATTGATTTCCCATTTGAGCGATCGCGATTGGAAGTACGGAGGGGAGTTTCCAATTGTTCGACATCCATTTCCGGTTCAATGTTCTACACATACTGGTATGGAGGATTCTCCGATCATTCTGTGCTTTATTACGTCCAAGTAATTAATTTTTTTATTCCATATTGGGATGTGCGATGAGTCGATAAGCTCCAGGGTATTCACGCCCAATATTTAAACTTTACGTTTATTCATATATTCATCGTATTATCAATAAAATGCAAAATTCGAGGTACATCGTCGAGCGCACAGCAATTATTTTCATTTCTATTTCTTTAATTTTACCCCTTTGAATACGATTAATTCCGAGATCGAGTAAGAAGATAAAGTAGTAAATTAAAGTCAGAGTTAATCAAGTTCTATAAGATTTAAAAAACGGGAGTGTTTCCTGCTACTTTAATTTGCGATAAAATTGTCACGAGCTGGAATGAAATAGTGCGTGATTCTGATATAACGGCGGAACTCTCTATTAATAAGATTCTTGCGTAAGAAAAAAGAATAAGCGATACGGATGTGACACACGAGAGTGTGAAAAATGTTCTTATTGCTTAGAAAAACAGATAAATTGAAAATTTGTTGTTGGAGAAAATTTTTTTTTGCGCTTTAAATCACTGTTTATGGCACGTACATATTTATATGAATGCACGTATGCAATTGTGCAGGCATGTACGTTTTATTGTAAGATGCTGTGAAGAGTACCCATATGGTATAATCCAATCTTTGCAGAGAGGAAAAATTTTATGAGCAATTACACAACCACTCAGTGAAGAGTACTTTGTTGAATCTCTATGATTACTGTAATTTATGTTTCTTTTAAAGTATCGTATATATAACCATATGCAAAACTGCAGAATTTAAAATTGTTGCTATCTTATATTTATATTCTCATCACATAATTTCATCAATCTCTTTAAGGAGTAAAATTGAATTTAATGAAGAAGAATAGTAATATGAAAATTGCATGAGGCATAAGTGGTTTTTTAACATACTAGTTTTTAATTTAAGCCTTTGGAATTAAAAAATTACAGAAAATTTTAAGCGTTTTAAAGTTTTCTAATATCTGCAATTTTGAAAGAAATTAGGACTTTGTGTTTTTTCAGTATTTTCACACAGTGCAATAAAAGGAAAAGTTGGTTAAAAAAAGAGAGTACTGTGCAATCCTTGCCAGTTTCATCTCATTCGGTTTGTACGTGTGTGTAAGAGTATTTACGACGCTTATGCAAGTTTGTGTGTGTATTTGCAATACACCACCTTTTTCCACGTTGTTGGGTTGGTGCCCATTCCAGATATATGCAGACAAAAAAAAATTTCTCAAATAAAAAAAATGATTCGCAAAGTGGTTCCCTGGACGGTTATATATGTGAAAGACGAGTCGCATCACTCGGCGAATCGTGCGTGTTTCGCTGTTTGCGAATCGCTTTAAAGTCTTTATTGAATTTATCTCGTTGTCAATTTATGTCGTCGTTATCGTCATTTTCTTGTTGTAGATCGATTACTCTTAATCTTCCAAGACGAATTTTATTAACTAGTTTTATTTTCTGGTTTCCTCATAGTTCTGCTTTCAATGTTACAATGATAAAGACAGATTAGACGACAATTTCATAAAATAATCAAGCATGAAATATTTATTATACTTTTAAAATACTTATTCCACGTATTTTCAATTCAATAGAAATATATACAACACGTAGAGTAAAAAAAGTAAAAAGTTCAAGTTTACAAGAATTGCTGACGTAGATTTGCTTTTCCAACTATAGCTTATCCTCTTCCCTTTATATCTTATCAAGTTAAAGAATACAAGGTGTTGAAAGAGAAGACTTTTTTGAGATATAAGTTACACTGTTAGAGTTAGTTGTATTGCGATAATAATTGTTCTCAGTAGCAGCAGTAATCTCATTTTTTCAAAAGTTTAAAAGTGTCTTGTGACTTACTTGGAAAAATATCGTTTCAAAAAATCGAAATGCAGAACATAGCTTTCATCTCTTTTGTGTTGTTCACTTACTTTAAATAAAAGATTTACGACTCATGGTAGTAAATGGTTTTGTTTTGACAAGTGTGCAGTCTATTGTCTGTGCCAAGTTGTTTGAATATGAGGGCGAATCAATGAAAGCGCCCTTAGGGCCTATGTCTGTACGAGAACTTCCTTAACCCTTTAATCGCGTATTGAACATCTTCAAAAAGCTTATAAAGGAATAATGAGGATTATTTTGTTAGCGAAAGAATAATCGGTATGAAGTCACTTACAACCTAGTGACCAAGTGTCTATGTCTTAATTTCAAAATCGATAAAAACTACAGTTATCAGAGAGAGAGAGATGAAAATTGAATATTAATTATAAAATTGCTCTGAATTAAACACTTTTTCGCGACTTTTCTGTTAAAAATGTGAGTTCGCATGAGCTTATGAAAATGCCTTTTCAATTCCCAGCTGAAAGCTCAGTTGAGCCTTCACTTTATAGCGAACGGAATTAATTTAGCAGTATTGTCGCCGAGCAGAGGTATTTGCCTTTTGTATCTTTAATAAGAATGCAGAACTTTGCAAAGCGTCGTTCGCGTACCGGAAGAGTTTCGCCCGTCAGCCTGTATGAAAGCACTGAAAAAAGGCTTTCGTAGACCGCGAGAAAAGTATACATGAAAGGAGTTGAACTCCCGACGGCTTTTAGAGAAATTTGATATCACCAAGATAACTGAATTAAATTCTGAACGAATCTGCGGTTATTTATTAGATTCGAGATGATCTGTAGAATCCTTTTTTTGATTTTTTAATTGGATATAATATTAAAGGTCACCCTTGCGACGCTGGAGTTAAAAATAAAAATGAAAGAATACTGTGACAACTACTGAAATGATCTAATCATATTTTTAATAAATTCTATCAGAGATTCTCCTCATCAGAATTTTTGCATGAATTATTGCTTGCACCTGCTATATGCATAAAGTCCATACCTAGGTAAATACAACTTAGAGTGAAGGCACGCGTTGAAACACGCACCCTGCGTACTGTACCCCTGCATATAATTGGTACGAAAAGTCCTTCCATTGAATATGGGGGTTTCATGCACGCGCCAGTAAATGCGCATGTACTCATGCAACCGGGATATAAAGTTAGGGTGCGACCTTAAGTGACTTCAGCGTTATGTCGAGGGTGTGAAGATAAACTCTGCAAACAGTCGCGATAAACGTTATACCTTTAGGGAGGAGAGGCTGGCTTAAGAAAATGGACTTCGGAGAATCATAGAATTGCAAGATCAACAGATAAAAGATTCTAGGATCTTCCTTGTAGCTTAATCTGGATAATACAGATGTTATAAAGTACATGCGGGGGACCTCAATCACTTTAAATTACACCTTGAGATACTATCAAAACTGAAGGCGTATGTTACTAAGTTATAGGTTAATTCGATTCCATGCGCAACGTTTCAAGGTTTTTTATACGTGAAGATTTTGTAAAGACCATTTCATCGTCTACTCAAGTCGAAGTTGCAAATTAGTTTTCCAAAACTGAAAAATTGCACCAGCGCTAATTACTCTTCTTTCCTTTTTCCTTTGCTTTGATGGAAATAAAAGTAGGAAAGTAAATGTAATTTACATTTACATGTATAGTCTCTTTTGTCCAGATAATGGCCAATTTCGTACACCTGCAATTGTAAAGGACCACCCACAGGGAAGAAGAATCGATTCGTCAGCGTTTCGTTTCCATTCTGGGTAGAGAGTCGTCCAAGAAATTTCTATGCACAATGCACGTGCTACACGGCTACTATGCGATGCAACGTCGTTGCTCCTGAAAATTACAGGCGTAACGAACGCGCACGTACGCATAAGTGATCGTTTGCATTTTTCGTCTCCAGTGTCAGGCAGTCGCTAAAAACCCGTTGTAGAAACACGACACTCATTCTACCACCACACACATTTCAATAGTTGGTATAGGTGTACATAGTACCTACATATAGTAGTCGCCCACATGAATTTTCTGCAATGTTCACGCCGAGGAAGTTTTTGCCTACCTGAATCATTGTCTAGAAAATTATTTTCTCTGATGATAATTTAACGATGTCTCATATAATACATTATTTTGCGATAAATGAATATATTTACATCTCTGACTTGTCAAATTTTCATTAACATTGAATGCATTGCTTGTAGTACATGAAAAATGACAATATTTTTAAACTGAGTATACTTGTTAATACTGAGTACTCAGAACTGTGTCCAAGTAATTGAGAACGTTGATAAACTGCATCACATGAAACAATGTATGTTATGTATCTTTGAGCAAGTGTTTCTTGCTCGGTTTCTCAGTATAGTAAACCCCGCGCCACTAAATGCTCGGTTGCAGATTTAGTAACAATATTTGTACTCTCTGCAGTCACAGCTTGTAGTTGGATGTCAATGCCACGAAAGGCACGACTCGCGAAACTGAACTCGCGGTTTACTGCACCCAAGACGCTCAAATGCAATTCAAAACAACTTGAGGCGACCCACAGAGTGTTTGCACATCGCATTCCAGTGGTCTTTCAACAACTAATCACAATACTGGCATCAAGTTCAATCAGAAAGACAGGTTCATCATTCATAAATTAATAATCACCTCCGTCCGGTTTCCCAATTAGTCACTTACACTTTATGATAGACTTGACAAGAATTTATGACTTTCTTGATTATTTTGTTAAGAGTTGCAGACGTAAAAGAATGACGCATGTTCGCAGAATGAGATATCTGAATCAATATTGTAATATTCAGAAAAACTGTGTTATATTTTAATTAGAGAAGAAATTACACAATAGTAGATAAGGGAAAAATTCAGAGCACTTTAGTGTATCAGTTTCCATCAAAATAGAAAGATTTCTATAAGAAAAATGTCAGGGAAAATACAAATTGATATTTATGCTATATTATTTTTGTCATATTATATATATAGCTTTTAAAGTTTATAATTTCAAGAGATTTTCAACCATTTTAAAAGATTTAAAAATTTTTTGTGGAATTTAAAGGATTTCTTATGATTTTGAGGAATTTAAAAAGATTAGTGAAAATTTAAGGAATTTCAAGGAATATTAACAAATTATAATTGCTAAAATTGTATAGGTACTAAAAGAACCCATCAAGATGTAATAAGGATGTTCATAAGGAAAAATGTCTGCTTTTAATCATTATCTACTGTTGGATGGTTTCTCCTATGCAATAAATTTTTCAAAATATAATAACATTCGTGAGGACAAAAATGAAAAAGTTGCAAAGCATTAAGGTAGGAGATTGAATTATCAATGCGCAATATTGCGTATAGATCTCATCTCATTAAAAATCGATAAATCACGGATCGATGACTCTATCATTAAACCAATAAGGTGTCTGACACCTTAAGAATAAAGACCGGACGTTATGCTTCAACAAATCGAGAGGCGTCGTGAATATAAGTTGCTTATTGCATGAATCTGCCTATGCACTCCTACGTATCAACACGTAGGCTTACAAGTTCCGCCTCTGTGCAAAAATTTCATATATTCAATGCCCATAAGTAGAGCTTGTCTGTGAGACAAGTAGGAAGAGATTCTAATTTTATTGCAACAAACTTGTACTAGTACTACTAGTTCATTAGTATCATGTCCTACATAAAGTCTCGTTCCTTAATCATGTTCCCGAATAATGGAAATTCAAATGGGGGTATTAAACGGGAGGAACCTTATTTCATAAATGCAAATGTGTCTGCGGAAACATATATAACAAGCTTTAACGACATTTTGAACAATTTTGCTTCCTTATAGGGGATATGAAGCTTTGTAATTCTTATATTTTTTTGCAATTTCATCACAATGAGGAAGCAAAGTGCTCAACCAAAAAATATATACAGTTCAATGAAACACCCGAGATCGAAGTCATAGCTATTTCATTTCTAGAGAATAATAAAAATGTTACAAAGAATTCCGAATTGTCAAAAAACTACGTAGTTACCTTGAATTAAACTATTATTTCTCTCGAATTAGAACGGGGACATAATTTAGTGCCAAAACCATTATTTGTCTAAGAAAAAGGCCAAAAACAAATAGACCGAAACAATTAGTTCCGCACTGAAGTACGAAGTGCAAGTTGTAACCGAGTGTAACTTTACGAGGATTCGTTTAAATAATTAACTTCTCCAGGCTTTACATGTGCAATCTGAAAACTGCAACTTCACAGTAATGAATTAGTTGCGAAAAGACTATTAAATTTAACGATAATAGTACCGGAGGTTTTACTTTCTGTTTTCTGGGGAATTTTGAAAAAAATGCACTCACACGCTATATATATTAACTTCTTCAATATACATATCTTACAGTGACATTTTTTACTGAATATCAGGTTTACCTCCCTGATATCAGCAAAGCACAGGTTTCTTCCCACGACAATCGTGCCAATTTCACGTTTGCCCACGTGCCTGTGGTTGTAGCATGGTTTACGCCTAGTTCGTGAGTGCATAGTATACTCCTGAAACAGACGTTCCCGGAAATCAGGACTTCGAAAGTAGCAAGTCCTACGTGTGCAAGCAAGTCTCTAAAGGGGAAAATATTGTGACAGCGATAATATTCCAAGTTGCATTAGAAAACACTTAATACTTATAGAATGCTTCCCTTCCTGCTAAGGACTTTTGATAAAAGTGCTTGAATCCAGCCGACACGGAATTTGCAATGCAATGCAAAGCTTGTTGTACTGTCGGATGCAAGCATTTTTAAAGAGTTTAAATGGTTATTCTCACAAGTATTAGAATTTACGGTACATAATATTTGTGGTCTGAGGAGTAATCACTAAAGGCAATAAACTAAATGGTAATTTCTAATGACTTTTCACAGTCAGAAATGTAAATTGTTATTCTTGATTTATCATAATGATAGAGAAAGCTGAAGTATAGTGTTTTTAAGAAATCAAATTTCTCAAGCTTTGCGAGTATTTGAAGGGAATATATAAATATAAACATTCAAGGTTACCAAAAATAAAGGGTTGGGATAAATAGAAGCCGAGATGTCTGCAGCAACTATATATAGTTTAGTCAAATGTGCATTCGACTTATGTCGCGCCCACCTCTTATTTGTATTTGTAAGTCTCGTCCTTATTCTGTCTGTCCGTTCTCCAGTGGGCACCGTCTCTCTATAAATTTAAAGAAAGATCGTCGACCTCTTACTCCCTTCCAAAAAAGTCCCACGGAGAAGAAAAAACGAGTCTCGTGGAAAGCCTGAAGTATCCTTGGATGCTCTCTGCTCGAGAACGAGGCTTGACGAAATGAGAACCGCGCATCCAAGTTCGAGTACCTTTTCTATTAGTTGATTGTATTTCCTTCAGTACTGGAAATTATACCTTTTCTCTCAAGATCTTTGCCAATCTTTTTATAATCTCTTTTTCTATTAATTAGTTTTTGAATAGGGTCTACAATTCCAAAGTAGAAAAGGCTATTCTCTGGAAAAAATTTAAACACAGATTGAACTTTACCGTTTCTATTTTAAAATCGTATTGAAATAAATAAACTACGGATTGTTATACTTTCAGCAACAAAATTAATTTTTTTGTCATTAATTTTATCTGTTATTTAATTGTATTTTTTTTTTGTTTCAGGTAAGTTTCCTTGATGTCTCTACATATATTTAAGTCCATTCCACCTTGTGAGTCAAAACAAAAATTAACTTATAAATTATGTGCTAAATTATAATACGTTGTGTCGTGATAATAAGCTTGCGCCTTGAGGTAGTCTTTATGTTGTACTTACATCGATTGAGATCGATATCTATGTTAAAGTAGTTTGTCCTGGTCTCAGATGAGATTTTTCCACTTAATCGACTCTTTCGATCCATCATTTTTCCTTTTTAACCAAAGTGACTATGGTAATGGGTTTCTCGAAGCTGCGGACCCTTTTTCTTTTCTTATTTCTTTCTCCCTATTGAGTTTTGCAAGAGGTGCCTAGGTAATGGAGAAATTCCGACACGATCGGAAGTCCAAGAGAGATAGGAGAGGAAGCCGGAAGTTTCGCTCTGAAGATATCAAGTGACATTCCACCAGGTCGATTATATTCGGGATGAGGTTGAGAACGAGGTAGAGGCGGAGTAGTTGGCGGGGAACTTATCGAGTCTCCTCTAATTAATGAAGTTATGATGCCTCACTGATTCAATAATGAGCTCCCTATTCCGATTTCCGTTCTAAATATCACAAACCGACAGAAATCTTGTCATATTAAATTTAGTATTGTTTAAAAATGTAATTTAAGGACTAAAATTCCTCACCTTCAAAATTGTAAGGGATTTCAGGAGATTTCATTGATTGGAAATTGTTTAAAATCCTCTGAATCTTTTTAGAAAAAGGATTGCAAAAACAAAATAATTAATCGGATCGTAGTTGCTAGTAGAAGTAATTTCTCGACTTACCAAATGCCATTTTTTAAAGGAGTGAAACTTTAGAAATCGTAATGGCAATAAGTCAATTTTCCCATAAGTTCCTCCCACGGGAGTCAGAAGCCAGCTTTCGATAGTCTTGCAGGCCCCAATTTGGTCGCGTGCGACTTGTCACGTGAAGTGATTTAAACTCACAAATTACGTGCCAGGGCCGCATTACTTTCTGCTTGACACGCTTTTTCGTCAATCTGAATTTAACTGTCTACATCGCATCAGCGGCTATCGCGAATCACTTCCGGATTGCGTGACGTGCCCCGACTCTAGAAATGAAAAAAGTAAATAATATAAGAAGGAAGGGCTGAGTAGTGCGGCTGATTTTTATTCATGATTGAAACCAGAGAGTGACTGAACTTTTTACGAGCAGGATCGTGTCATTATAAAATTCGATGCACTCTTGCATAAGAAGAGTAAGTAGCTTTCGGAGTAGCTGGAAACTCAAACCAAGCACCTATTCAGGAAAAGTTTGTAACGTTTTTCGCATAAGAATAAACGGTGGCCATTTTGAATTATGAATGAACCCATCTTATCTTGAGTCATGTTTTAAAGGGCTTTAAATTCCATTTGTTCTTTGAAATCTGAGTTTTACTCTTCTCAAACGAGTACTAGATTCTCTTGTGATTAAGCACATTGTTGAACACTTTGGTCCAATCAAACAGAGCCAATGAAATCTTGCTAGAAACTAAGTGGCGAAATGCTATTATTTAGAGATTTGACCTTATGCCCAAATAATAGTATGAAATGAGACATTCGAATTGCCCTGACAGCGCCAATTTATTTTGATATAATGAAACAGAGATTATCGTGAGAGAGAATGTGAATCTAATATGACAATTAAAATTCAAGATATTTGAGTATATTTATGTTATTGATTAACATCAATTCTTCCATAAAGAAAGTTAGATTTATTCTGCAATAAGTTATGATCTTATCCAGAAGATTCGAAACTTACCCCTAAGCAATAAAACAGAAATATGTGCACGTATGGAGTTCAGAAAGTAAATAAAAAAAAGAAGGCGAAACGCAGATGCAGAAGTAATGCATCAGAATCGATGTGTACCATCAGAACAATACGAGGGTATTATATGTATAAAGGGGGAAAGAAAATAAAAAAATGCGGATACAAAATACGGAAATAACGGAAAAGGAGATCTATACATTCTATATTTTATATATATTGACATCTGGGGTGAGTCTGTGCCAACAGAATTTAAAGAGGAGGAACTATCATATGATTTTTATTGGCTTTCGTTACGTGATATCAGCTGTATACTTATATAGATATACAATTATTTTCAATCTGAGAAATACTCTGATTTCTAAGGCATGTTCAGTGTTCTTTCTGGTGTAAATGATTTCCTGTTGACTTATCGGCGGGCGTCTCTTTACTGGTGAAATGTTCGAGCTGTGAAACTGTGGTTAACCACACAGTTCCTACTGTACTTACGTATCTCAGGTACAACAACGATGAAGTTACAGGATTTTTATACTGCACTTGCGAAATCGAATTACAGTGTTCCGTTAACATATTATTTTGTAGGCATCGAGGAAAGGCAGTAGGACAATTGAAATTTTAAGGAGATTAAAAACTGTAAATGCTGATGAGGCTTAGAAAGAAAATAATAAGTTTTACATTGATAGTATTAGAAAAGGATTCTTGTTTAAAAAAGTCCCTCCCCTCAAAAAAAAAAAAAAACAAAAAAAAAAACAACTGGATTTCCCCCTTTCGCTAAGTCGTCGACGTATAAGATGAAAAAACTCTCTCTAAGATCAGGTACACAGTTACTGAGAGACAACGTTCGAAGTTTAAAGTCTTGCCAGAGCTGGGAGAGAATGAGGATCAAGAGGCTAAGATGAAAGGGGAAACACAAAGCCTCGTTATATCATAATACATAATAACAACAGCATCTAGCTGTAAGGAACAATAACAAAGCATGGTCACCATCCGCTGGGCGGTCAGTCGAGTCTGGACCCTTCCAGTTCTCCAGTACAATGCACTTACCATTCCTCTACATCCATTTACATTAAACTCAAATAATACTAAATCATCTTTAAAAAAGCTATTTTCTAATTTGAAAACAAGCCTTATTCAGTTTCTAAGATTCTCACATTCCAAATTAATTTCAGGAAGTAAATTCTTTCTACGCATTTTCAATTTCATGTCTTTCGGATCTAAATTGAATTTAGACAATATTTCAGCTCGATTTTAACTTCAAGGACCATCAGCTAACTACGTCTTGGATCTAAGAGAAGGTGTTTGCTCACTTGTTGAGATAAATAAAAGGAAATATTTGAAATTTCATTTTAGCTTCATCATCTTTGTGGAATTATTACAGCATTATTACAAAGCCTAATATTACTAATATTTATTCTTGGCTAAAGTGTCTGCTTAGGACACGAACACTTTCTTTCTCTACTCGCGGTTCTTGAAGAGATCCAAGCGAGAATCTTTAAAAAAAAAGACCACCCGCCGCCGAAAATCTCAACTGGGACTCTAGGTGCGCAATCTAATAAATAACCTCCTGTTCCACCTACGCCACAAAACCCACCTCTTCTTCCTAAGTTTTTATGGTGCACTGGAGGCGGTACTCTTGGAAAGGCTCGAGACCAGCAAGCTCGTTGATAACGGTACATTACCCTAACCAGAAAAGAACGAAAGATCAAAATATCATCAAAATGTCAGAGAATTTTCTGCACGTATTCGCCTGGTTTTTTTTTAATCCACTCAAAATCGACGATAGCGATGCACCTCGTCGAGGCTTGTCGCGAAATGAATGGTGCTTAATGGTGGGCCACATTCACCAGGAATCCCATTGTACTCGACTCGAACTCACACGGCGAGGCGGTCGAATGTCCCGCACAAGGCGAGAATAATTCTACTGACACGGGTCTCGTCGGAATCGATAGTCAAACGACAAACGAGATTCAATTTACGAGCCGATTAGATTTATACTTGTGTGGTATTTTCACTGAAATTGCTGCAAAGTAGGTAATTCCGAGGAGAGAAAATATATTGGAAGTCAAAAGAATTTTATGGCATTGAATTGGAAAAATATTATGGTTTTGTAATGGTGATTGTAGTAGGCTTAGGGAGATTTAAGAATTTCGATTTGGAAGGACTTATTGCAGTTTAATTCACAAGGTGTCTACTGTGCGGGAATTTAAGAAAATCTGTGAATTGAAAAAAGTTCGGGAAAATCCGGGAATTATCCTTGATTTTATTTTTTATGTGGGAAGTGGATTTCTAAATATTTTTGACACTAAATACTTCACAAATATATCTTTGTTTCCATCATTTAGATTTTCATCGAAAATTTTGTGTTACAGTTGACATTGCTTGTCTAGCAATTATAAATAATTTTTTTTTGAAACTCCATTTCCCGGCCATTTACCTCCGCCTGTACGAATCGGAAGTAAATAGCGTAGTTTTAGGAAAACATGATTATTATTGCGAGTGTAAAGGTGAAAAAGCTAAATTTGCTCTTATGGCATATGCCCTTAAAGTTTTATTATTGCGCACACCTTTTTCTTAATTACGAAACGACAATAAATAATGAAATTGATGATATTATTTAAAATATTGCATCGTTATGAAACCTTCCGGTATGGCGAATGAAATATTTACTTTTTCGACCGTTTTACGATGATTAATTGTTTCGAAGCAGTCTACCGGTTAAATTTTTGCTCGCTTCAAAGGCCGTTTAATTTTGACTTCAATTATTTATGGATCGCCATTTGCTTTGTGCTCTGAAATATATACATAAAGGCATATCTCGATTTCGATAAATGTTCTTCTGAACTTCCATTTACAGTGAAACTTTTTGTTTTGTATAACGAGAGGATTTGTATCATAATTCGGAAATGGAGAAACTGCTGAATCATGAAATTATTTATATATTGATTCACGAATTAATTACGAATCATTTTTTAGTTTATTATACCTGACATTTTTATTCATTTTTCGGTAAAATTAAATCTTAATTAAATAACGGCGCCATTTCCACTTCACATCATGCAATGTCGAATTTTAAGGTGTTCCTAGGTACATTAAGCATGCCTGAGCTGACGGTAGCTAACCAACCCTTCTGAAATGAAAGTACAGAGGGTTATTCAAAAATGATCAAAGGGCTTAAGCTACTTGAAGGGAGAGAACGATAAAACGTAATATTTCTGTTTGTTCTACTGAAAAGTAAAAACCTCCTTTTTCCATATATTATAAAGAAAGCATATATTCAAACTTCAGTAATGTGTTTTAAATTGCTTTTATCATATGACAAATTACTTATTCTATTTAACTGTCAAATAAATTATGGAGTTACAAATATTTAGTGTCCTTTTAGTAAATTTGACGGTATATATGGTAAAGACACGGTATCAAAAGAAATACAAAGGTCGAGTTTGTTCAAATGAATTGAACTGAATTTTCTTCGAGGTACTACTCAATTCAATTGAATAGTATCTATACAATTAACTTGAATTCACGAAATTCGTGTCAGGTATTCATGCAGTTTCAAAATTCACCTTCTTGAATATAAATGATTTCTTTCATTCGAAAATTGATTCAGAATTTCAGATGTAATAAAATCATTTCACCCACTCTGGAAATTGAATTCTTACCCTTGATCAAATATCTCGGCCTCAGGGGTTCCTAACGGTAGCTCATCTTTATATATTTGAGCTCATGTGAAGCCTCTATTTAATTTATAGCCTCGGGTACCAGATACTTCATATTCGCCACTGTGATCGGAAAGTCGAAAGGATTATTTGACGGTGGCAGACTGCGGTTGAAGCCGCCGTCTTCGCCCGCACACAAACTACGTCGTATTATATACCCTCAGATCAAAAACGACCATTGCGATGAGTTAGGGAAGAACTTTCCAGTATCCTTTGAAGCTTCTGTTTGAAATCAAGTGCACTCTCTAATTTTACTCGACAATGAGTTCCAGAAGGTTTAGGAAACTTCAAAATCCATTTCACTGCCTATTCTATACATTAAAAGTTATAGTCTTGGTGCTTTCGGTTTTAAAAACACGTATTTTAAGAAACTTGTATTTTAAAAAACATGTTTTTTTAAAAAACGTTCAATGTTGACATCTAGCATTAATATAAAAGATGAGTTTCTGTAGTCGATATAATCTTTCGCTTGATAACGACTTGAAAACAAGAATCAAAAGATAATGACTGGCCTTGTCAAAAAAGATGTTATACTTGATTTGACTTCTGCTTTGACACCCAGCGGAATATTATTGTGCGATAAATATCTTAATCCGATGGTCGATCTGTAAGCTTATTCGGCTCAAATTGAGACATCGTTAACTTGTCAGAATTGCCACCATTAACATCATCACTGAATTTTTAAAAACTTGATTATTTGTTTTTTAATTTTGTCAATTTTTAAAGTGATTTCACTCTCTGAGATTCGATACTGGGGATTTATTGGGTCGTTGTGGAGTGGATCTGATGCAGGATCGACCTTATTTGGTAATGAATTCCGAACATCGACTGGGATAAAAACATCGGTTAGAATATCCTTATCCATCGGTTAGAATTAATGATCCACCTTCAATTAAAACGATTATAAAAGTATATGCGCTTTCTTGAGCACTTTTTACTTTTTAAAGTTTATTCCAATAAAAATTAAACAGTTTTTTTTGGTAGAACTTTCGTGTTCTTTTGGGAGTTAGGCGATTCGTGTTTAGAACTTCGTTTAAAAGGGTGAATCTGTAATTAATACTCTCTTTGTATGAGCAAAGAGGTTTGTGGTTCATTAACAGGGAAGCAATCAATAGAAACCTTGTAAAAGTTAGAGACGCCTAAAAAACTTTGTAACTCAATAGGTATTCTTTGTCTCTTCTTCCAAATACAATCCAATTACGTACCGCTTAGTGGTTAAAAGAACGGAAGAAATCCCTTTGTTACATATTTAAAAAGAAAGAATTTCTAAATAGAAATAGAAACTACTTTATTTTGTTTAAATTAAGTGGAAGCTAAGACTTTTTTTTACTGAGGAAGACGTTTACTAGAAAACTTCGCTTCTTAACTTTTTTGTTATGAATGAAAGAATTTGATCAGTAGATTCGATGCGAGTTCCTGGTTTGCGAAACTGATCGTCACAACAGAGCAGTTTCCTATCGATCTTCGTGGATCAAACTTAGTGGATTGGATCGTGCTGAACTGACAATGGGAACTAGGCGAGCGGAACGCAAATCAGGGACTGTCGATAGTAATTAACTTGCCGACGATTCGTAGTCTCGCAGACAATTAATTCGCTATGGCAGTCGTTTGCTTCCTTGCGCAGATATCTGTGGGCCATTAATTGACGATGTTGCGATACGAATCTGTTCGACTCTTTCGGTGCGAAGGGAGTCGGTCCCGGTGCTCGTTAAATTCGATCAAAATAATTAGCCTTCGACGCTTTTGCTCTGCTATTCGTCGATTTTGTAACGAGACGAACACTGCAGTCAACTACTACTCAGCCTCTCTGGGAACCTTAGGGAAATCTCGAAAAATTACCTGCCATCGCCATTTAGAAAGTGTCGAGGCAGAAAATGAAAAAAGCAAAACAACAGCGATGGTGGTAATCAATCATCCTGTTGAAAAAAAAAAAGAGTTTCAGTTCTCCAGACAAAAGAAGATTCAATCCACTTTAAGTACGAATTACAAATTTATTTCTTTAATTAAATAATATCATGAGACCTTACATTTATAGGCGGAAAAAATCACTAATTATTAAATATAGTGCCATTGTTAGTAGTATAAATTATCATTTCATCAGAGAGATTGAGGATTTTTCAATTAACTAAAAAAGGATCTCAAAATCTGAAATTCTGGGAATGGGGATGCAATAGTATCTGGGTACGACGACCCTGGAATCGATATTTCTATTGAGCTTTGTATCAAAGTCCGTCTCTCTAGAGCTGTATTTCAAGAGGCGTCGCTCTTCACTCCTCTTTTTTAAAGGCGTATACGCATACTGACGAACTCCATTGCGTTTAGCGTAAAAGAGATTTTACGAACGACGCGTGTCTCTACATATATATGTATATATGTTCTTAAAGAATTTTCTCGTGTGAGTTTTACGTGTGGTAGGTTAGGATGTGCGATTCGAGCTGTCTGAACCACGAATAAAGTGCAAGAACTCACGCACTCAGTCGCTTGCATTTGCATATAAGTATACCAGCTCAACGATAAAACGACACCTCAATCAGATGCAGATGTAAGTTCTGTCGATCACTACACTGATTAAAATTCTTTTCACGATTTCGAAAACATCACGTCGACACTTTATTTTTAAAAATATTGATACTGCAGTCAAGCTGAAAATAGAACATCTTAAATAAGACATCACCAAAGTTCTTAATCTCGAAATCTGCCCTATTATAAATTAACATTTTCATATCCAAGTCCATTGACATCTCTTGAAATTACTTTAGAATATTTTTATCATAATTTAAATTTTTTATCGCGTGATTTCAATATTTTCGTGGACATAAACAAATATGGACTGTGTTGGTGTTCGTATCATAATAGATTCACCATTATTTTCTTGAGTTATTTTTGAATTAAGAATACCACAATCAATCTTTCGTTTCGATAAACTCCTGCAATATATTGTAGTGGCATATTGTGCTTATCGCACTGATGAATGGGAGATGATAATTCCTTTTATGGATTGTTCAACTTTGCTTGAATATGCTTGTATAAGCGAAAGTTTCTTTCGAAACTGTGCCAAATTCTCATTATTTATCATTCGATCTTTCCCGAATCAGTCCTGCGGGATTTGTTCACCACCGGATGTGTAGCAGTTATGGTGATCGCAACACCATGTATATATTTAGAAGCTAGAGCACTTCACCCCAGGCATGGTTTAAGCTCTCTTTTGACGCGCTTAATATTTTTGGGATCCGTTTTACCTTATTATCTTCCACACTTCCTTCCCCGTTTTATCTTGTAACGATGAAAAACCTCATGTCTCTCCTTTAAAAGCATACTCCAGTTTTTAATTTTACGAACACATCTCGAAAGAGAACTATTTAAAGAAGTTAAACTTATTTTTAACTTTCGTATCGAATTTAGACCAATAGAACTTCTGTCTGATTATTTTAAACTCTTCTTTTCCGGAGGAGAGATTCCAGTGGTGGAATCTCTGGGGTTTGCAAAAAGGGTGCAAAATCTTGAGTTCAGCTACCACAACGGCTGGTCTGAAAATAACTGTCGGGGGCGTCTAGCGAGAGAAATGTGAAGCGAAGATTATTTTCCGAATGAATCACGTACGCCGATTCATACAATTTAACTTGACTCTTTCAGAGGTGGATTACTCAAGTCCACAAATTTAAAAAAAACACCGGATGCAAACTATTTTTGCACTCAATGTATTACGAAGCTATTATTTCTGAAACTCGGTCTTTCATCGAGGTTCGAAAAAGCAACAGAGGAAGTTTTCTGCTTTTATTTTACGAGTGAACAATTTTATATTACTCATCGTGCAAATAAACTAATAACAAGATCACTTCTGGAAATTCTAAAGTTCTACTTAGAGTTTTTATGTTTATGTTTCTTGTTAAAAGTTTTTCTCGGATTTTCATCTTCAGCCAGTTTTCTCTTCTACTGAATTTTATTTCCTTGGAATTGTTTTTTTTTTCAGATAGAAATCAATTTGTAGTTTTAAAGCATTTGTTAACTCTATTTCGAGTGACAAATTGTGCTACTAATAATATAGTGTGAGTAGGTTTTTAGTAGCAGTTGTAAAAAGTTTGGACATATGTTGGCGATCGCTACATCCTGTATTTGCTCTGCAACCATTAAGGATTACGTCTTCCGGTTGAAAGTCGACGTCTTCACTGACGTCAAAATGTGGTTTCTGTGAAAACGGATCTATAACGAAGGAAGAGTACAGTGGTTGTATTCAACATTTGCTTTTATGACCCCAATTAGAAAGAATTCCAGATCGGTAATAGTCTGATTATTGATACAAAAGTGAGATACTAAAACATCCCTAAAAGCTCTCTTTAATTAATGTAACGTTTGGAAGGAAAGTTAGAAATGATCTTGTCAAAATGATAAAAAAAAAGAAAGAATTGGTACAGATATTTTCACTCGTTTGAATTGAATTAATTAATTATCATTACTTTCATGGAGACTATGGAAATCTAGAATAAGTGTGTGCTGATATCAGGGATAGATATACGGACTCTGTCCAGACGGCGCCTCGATGGTTGCAAAAAAGTGAACAGCAACGTCGGGAATCGGAAAAGGATGATGAGAAGAAAGGGGAACTCTGGGTGATTGGACCGAGACAATGCTGCAAAATCAACAGAATTTTCTTAATTCGATGCAATTAATTTTACTCTTTTTGCATTTTTGTTGAAATACAACCGCAAATTTTATTATCCGAGAAAATGTGCCTTTGTCGTATCTTTGTGAGTTAATGGAAATGAAGTTATTATTAAAGACTGCAATAAAAAGTCTAGGAAGTGTTGTAACATTTCTTATCAACTTTCTGCAAAAGCAGTCATTGATAATCTTAATTAATAGTAAATATAGAGAAATGACCTTTAACATTCGTCGGCAAGATGTTAACTTTTTACGGAGAACGATTAGCAACCAGCGATAATTTTACTCTCGATATTTACTCCAGACTCTCTTCAATGCGTAATTTTTTTTAACTCGATTCACGATAAGGTCGCGTTGCATAAGATTTGGCATTTGTAATAAAAGAGTAGTTTATTGTTATTAAAAAAAGCAATATGAAATTAAATACTGTATATTGCATTAAAATTTAAATGGAGTACTACTTTTTTTAACCGCCTGCGTATTTTTATTATCGTACGCATTTCCGTTTACTATTGATCAATCCATTAGCTTGTGGGTTGTATTTATTCGATGTACGTTGCGTGGGTAAGTTTATTGAGTCGAGTATCTGAATGAACCGATTAACTATAACAGAAATGTGAAGGCAGCAGTATTAGTAGAAAATAAATTTCCTCTTTCTTCACTACCAGTTTTCCTTCCTTCGTGTTATAAAATAAACGAAATGACACACAACGTACATCAAGTTAGGAGGAGCTTGAGTGATGCCAAGTTTGGCCTCTTACCATATTTCCATTCATTAGTCGACCCTCTCTTTACAGAAGAAGTCAGCGACCTGCTGCTAAAGATTATCCATGTACCAGTGTTGTGTGATCGACATTGAAATTCTATAGCCTTTCATGGCGCCAGAACCTTATTTTAAATCCACTTTTTTAGGGTGTTTGCCTCTTTCTTAAAAGCATGATGTGGTTATTGAAATGTTTATATCGTAGCAGTTAGTGAATCATACTTTAGTTATGAAAATTTTTCAAAAATAATTTAGAAAAGCACTGTGATTACTATTGAATATAGGAATAGTGTGACGTGGTATGATTAGTATGATAATATCTGGACATTGGACATATATATTATATGAAGGATTTTCTTTAACTAGATTGAGTTCCCTTTTGAAGCTAATGCACTGTCATAAAAAGCACTTATGTTCCTAGCCTAGGACTAATGCTTCTGAGTGATTGGATCTGATATTTATGTATCTTTTACTACGATCTAGATTCTGACCTACACGAAAACGTCTATACAGTCTTACGACTCCTCTTATGACAAATTCTAGTCAAGAAATGTAAAAGAATAATAGAAAAGATTTCAATGAATAGAGTTGGATAAACTTTCTGAGAAATTGTAGAGATAGAAGGTGATTTTAACTCTATGACTAAAACATAAAAGAGTGCCATAGAAGAAATCGAAAATTTTTCCATAGTTTAGGACTTGAACTAAACATCTTAGAATCGAATGCTGTTAGCAAAATATTTCGATAGCTTGAAGTTACTGAGAAGTTTGGCATTAATCTATATAAGTTAGCTTCCGCAGAGATAATCCGACAATCACCAAAGTTCTGAAACTAAGATTGCTTCATTCGGGGCAATGAGCTGAGAACTATTAGCAATCTGGTAAGAACGTATTTAGTTCATGGGAATTACTTCTTTTTTATATAAAATAACATTTCTCTAAATATTTTTTTATTATAAATTTATCTTGCTAGAAATTATTATCCGCGCGCGATTAATTTCTCGTTTTTGCACTTCTTTTTCTAAAAACAGGGCAACATAAGTTTGCATCTAAAATTAATAAAAATCTGTTCGCATCCCTTGAAATATTATGAAATTTATTTCATTTAAAATAAAAATTAATTTTCTTCAGCATCCTTCTTCGGAGAATCGTATAGTGTGAAGCGTTTTTGAATTATCGTGACTATGATTCTTCGCAATACAAGATTCGATTCTGTATGGTTTTGGGAAATGCTGAATCACTCTGGTTCTATCGGATGTTCTGAAATCGCGCCCGTTATAGTGGTTTGACTCAAAGCTCATCAAGTAGGCTCTATACAGCTCCTAATACCATAAAATGAATTGCCTGAAAACCCTGGCATTTGAAGGTACGAAAATCGATCAAATCTGGGCGTTTCTGATCCTTTCATAAATTCCTGAAGGTGTAGAGAAAAAAGTCGTCTTACTCTAAAAAAAATCTTTGCGTATATATGATTCACGGTAATAACAAGATATAGAAAAAAAGCGGAATTTTTGGAAAGAAGGAATCGACAAAAAGTCTTACATAGAATGGAAATGCAAATAATATTTTTGTATAATCATTTTTACATATTTACTCACTAACACTGTTTGTGGATCGACATCCATTAACACACCTGTGTTAATGTACATCACCTGGAAACTCCCACATCAATATTTATCGTTCTCTCTATATTCTCACACAAAAATAATGTTTGGTGGTTTGGCTCGGACCATTTATTCAACCCCATTCGTGTCTTTTAGAAATGTTAATTTTATTCGAAATGAGGTATTCCATATTGAAGATACTCATGCATCTTCATGGGTTGTTGTCCTATGCCCGAAGCTGTCCTGTGTATAGTGTACCCTGAAACAGGACACGCTGGTCATGATGACATGGTGCATTGGTTACTAGTGCAGTCAGAACAGAAAAAGAGAGAATAAGATACTGAATAAAGAGGAAAGAGGACATGACAGTGGCTCAGGTGTAAACGGGTATGAGTTTCATTAAGACTGGTTACGGTCTCATCCTGGACATCTATTTTAACGACATTTACTCGCTTTGAAAAGCAGTAGGAGGATTATCTCAAAGATCAGTTACAACAGTCTTGTCTTGATCATAATTTACCTGTCAAATTATAAAGGAATAAAGACCAAGTTCTATAGAAAATATGTGCGTCAGAAAACATATTATCAGAAGGCGTATGCCAGGACATAAATGTTAGGGTCATAAGTTGCATCTATTTTATTTGATGTCAATTATATATTTATTTAATCATATCATTTTTATTCAATTTTCTCCTTCTCTTTTGACGTTCTTATTCTCTATTACCTATATGTATTTAGAGTGGTACATTGGTTCGTTGTACCTACTAGAAATTGTTTCTAATCAGTATGCACTTTGACATTAGTAAATTATTCTTTTACAATAACGTCGTTAATTTTATTGAATTACCACCCAGCAGTGATTAAACCGGAAGTTTAGTGACCGTAACTAGGTTTACGTTTCCCGACAATATGTAGTTTTACCTCCAAGTGGGTAATTGGGTTGTTGAACGTTGAATAATTACAATAATATGTAAAAGAAAAAAATGATGGCTATTTCATTGAGTATCATTAGTTGGGAAATTAGAGTCTAATAGTCTATGAGTTATTTTTTAAAAATCTACGGACTTAATGTCGCCATTACATGTGTTTCAAGCTTTAATGTGAAGGGCATAGAATTTCACGACGTCTGATAGCTGCATTATTAATTGAATGGTCGATACATACTTCGCGGTGAATCGACTTGTGTATAGTATAGGCTGCGTCTAGATTCAAGAAGCGAGTGATACATAAATATGATATGTAATGGATATAATCTTATACTGCTTTTTTAAAAATAAAATTCGATTAAACCGAACTCGGAACTTTAAGTAATTAGAATTTAAGGAATGACACAAAAATCCAAAAGACTTAGTACAATATTTGACACTTTCCATCCTTGCTTATTAAGCTTTGTCCCGTAAATTCGAAAGCGCAATATCATTACGCAAGTATTAGCGGTGACAGGGGTACACGTTATTCTCAGGGTTGTCACTTTACGACTTAACACTTTATATCCTGCAACTGTAAAGCAAACACTATATACATTCAACCATTACTCAAGATCTCCTCGATTGATCTCCGGGTATCGATAGCCAGTCTATGCTATTTAAAAAGGGGGGCGGATGAAACGTCGAAGGAAATATCAAAAAATCGACAATATCAGAAATCACCAGATAATTGTGAGCATTTGAATGGTAGTTAACTTTCCTCAGGGCAGTGCACTACAATTAGTATGAGTTCTCTAAGTGTGAGTGCACTTGCGCTGGCAAATGTGTGTTGTATATTCATGCGTATGTAAGACTACGAAGTGGCATTGCATTCCATGGTAGAGTGTAAAATTACTTCGTCCGTGATAATTAGAGGGAGAGAGAGAGAGAAGGAGAAATGTCTAAGAATCTAAGAAAACGAGCAGGATGGAAGGGTATTACTAGTCGAGTGCCAGTGTACATCGTCCTTGCAAGGTTTCGCTTACTTTCCAATCAAGCGTTTCTTCTAGCTTTTGATCTCAAGTCTTTTGGAATTTTAAATTGCATTCTTGTACCGTTAAAGAGGCAAGATTTAATGCAAAAAGTTGACGGGCAGGAAGCTTCCTAAGTAATGTCGTCGAGGTAGCATTACTTTTTAAACACTCAGCATTCTAGAGAAGCTTTGATGTTTTACAGTTTAATTAGTATCTAATTTTAACTTTAGAATAAAAGAATGTTATTATAATCATCCAAGCATATATATTAAACAAGAATGAACGCGCGCTCGGCGCGCGTATTTACGTTCTTATTCAATATTATATAATTTATTATATCTTATTTTTTTAATCTCTTAAAATCTATGTTAAACTTCGTCAAAATCTCTTAAAATTTTCAAAAACTTCTTGAGATTCTTTTAAATTCAATGATAACAATTCAAATCCCATTTATATCCTTTAAAATCCATTAAACGTATTAGGAATAGCTTCAAATTCTATGAAATCCTTTAAAATTCTCACAAAATCATTTAAATATCAGAAAAATCACTTAAAATTATTAGAAATCTCGTAAAATTCCTTAAAATTTCTGGATAATATTTCAAATTCCTTAAAACCTCATAAAAC
>UCOK01009339.1:0-26429 GCA_900474325.1 Synergus umbraculus | reverse complement strand
GAGTAGCTAATGACAGTGTAGTGGAATAAAGACTTCTTCACAGCTCATTAGATCGGTGGCACATACACGGAAAGAAAAATCTTGGCATTAGTGCGTGAACACATGTCATGCTTCAATAGTAATATATTCATGGGTGCATCTATTAATCGCACCAGCCCTCTGCATCGAGCGTGTATGTGTATGTGTTAGTAGAAAGCCTTATCGTCTGCTCAGGGCAATCTTCTAAATTAATTTAAGAGGTGGCGCTCTGAACATGTGGTCCTACTTTTCCATTAAGATCCATTGGAGAAATAGTACAAATAAATTTAAAATCATTATCTTGTACAGTAATAGAAAAGAAACAGTTTTATAAATATGAGAATAAAGTTCATATTGATTATTAATTTATAAAAAACATGAAAATTAGTTTTTTTACAATTGTAAACAGGATTTTTTACTTGTATATATTTTGAGCGAATATTTTTCAATTTTTAGAATTTAATTTCCACTTTTTGAAAACTATGAACAAATTATCATCATTAAATACTGCTTTATAATTATTGTAAGTTAAATTTACATAAATAATAATAAAACATTTACTATACTTATTTATTTATATATTTATAATAAAATACTAAGTTTACAAAATTATATACACATCTGCGATGTCGAGTGATTGCTGTTTTAAGGATGTTAAGTGCTACATAATCGTGACATTTTTTTCCTGGCAGCATTTAATTTTCGTTCATCACGAATTTTTAACATTTCATTCCTTGTTAGTTCCCGCATTCTCAAAGTTAGGTACTCGTGAATTATTATGGAAATTAATTCTGCAGTGTGTTCCTCGCAGGGAAATGAAAAAATATTATTTGCTGTTACATCCCCTAAAACTAGTTGGTAAACATCGTAAAATTTGCAGTTTTCAACAAAAGAACGTTCAATAATCTTAATTAGATTGAACAATCGCATGCTTGGATGAACGAGACCTTCCTCGCTAACTACAGCCACTGGTTGTTTAACCATTAATTGTTCATATTTTTCATTATCAGAGGAAAGGAAAGCAACTCTACAAACTGAACACTTAATGTAACTTTCTAACCGCTGACACAAAATCCCAGTGCTGTAATAAATTATACAATCTACAACTTCTGGAAGTGTATAATCATGATCAAGAGCGTTCGTGAAATTAGAGAAATCACCACCTTCTTTATTGACAATGTTTAGCTTTTCTTTAATTTCATTCAATGTTTTTGACTTTTTGTCTTTAGCCGTTCCATAAATTTCTTTGATCCTAGCAACGGACATTAAGGGAGAATATCCTTTTTTAGTTGGAACCGAGCAATTCCCTAATTTTGGAGGCTTCAAAATACTAAACATAATCAAAATGTTGTAAATCTGTAGAAACGTTGGAGTTGATGGATGGTCGTTGGCACCTCCAGCTTGTCTCACTGATCCGAAGAATCGCTAAGGTAGGATCGAGGAAAGTTTTGAAAAGGAAAATTAGTCACGTCTCACCCTCTAAATTTGAATTAGTGACAAGAAGGTCACTAATTTACTTTAGTGAAAAATTCTACTAATTGTTAGTCATTTTTGACTAAAACTTTAGTGAAAAGTTGAAAACTACGTAAATGAAATAGTGCGAAATACAACTAATAATTAGTAAAAATTTTCACTAAAGTAAATTAGTGACCTTCTTTTCACTTTCATTTGGAGTTGAGAAAGACAGGAATTAAAAATAGAAAAATGAATGGAAATGAAAGAATAAAAGTTCTGAATGAAATTATGAAAAGAAGTGGAAATCCTTTTTCTAACTTCATGTCCAAAAATTATCATGTATAAGTGCAATTCCATTGGTTGTGTCTATAAACACAATTGATTGATATATTAATATATGAATAATAGTAACACGTTTGATAAAATCGAATAAAAATTCAAAAGAAAAGGAAAGTTACCTCCAAAGGATCCTGGTTGACTTTTCCAGTAAGCAGGTACTCACAATCGTATTCTGTTATTAAATAATGAGTCAAGTCAATCGTTGAGCGCAAAGTTACTCTTAAACTTTCAGCAGTGTTGTCGGTTAAAAAATTAGTCTTTATCAAGAGTCCATCCTGAACTCTTTGTTCCCAGTCATTGAGCCATTGCAAAAAGTCTTCAATAATCTTTAACAGAAATTTAGTTTTAAAATGTCATTAGCGACGGGTTTTAAGAAAACTGTAGAAAGAAAAGTGTGTATTAAAAGTAACCTTTAAATCGCTACTTGACAGAAAAAGAGCTTCAAACGGTTTCAGTTTGTTTAATACGTCAAACAGATTGTTGAATTTTTCGCAGAAATCGGCCGTAGTTTTCCAACCTTGCAATCGTTTATCATACGCCTGATAGTATCTCAAAGCTCTAGTCATTGATTTGCTTAGAATCTGAAGGGAAAAACATTGTTGTTAAAAATTAACGCTGTATATTAAATAAGTAAAGAATTTTAAAGTATCTGAAAAGCATAAAATACTCTCATTTTCAAAAAAGAATTTAATACTAAATGATTCTTAGTTAGCTTTGGGCACAATCTTTTCTTCTCCAGTTTAGGCTTGTGCAATTCATAAACGATATCAAAATAGTTCCAATCAATGAATTCCTCATCAGGGTGCACCTTTAATCACATATGAAAAAGATAAGCTAAGATAAAAAATTTAAAAATACAATTTTTACCTTCAATTTGGCATTTGAACTCTCCATACGATTTCGAACATTTTTTATCAGATGACAAATGTCAGAAAAAGCGAAAATCTTTCGTTTCTGATCCAACGGATGCACAACCCAATTGCTTGAATTCTTTTTTTTCCCACAAATTCCCAATTCGCTCCATAATTTGCGGTTTGTATTCGAGCCATCACTTACGAACCCATGGATAAGAGCTCCTGCTCTTTCAAGCATGATTATGGCCTGAACTACTAATTTTGCTAAAGTGACTCCTACTGTCGGACCTTTACTGGTAAATATAGCAATTGGTTGTGAATAGTCATCAAAACAAGGCCATGATCAGCTTTATCTTCAATGCGGGTGGAAGTTCCCTCACTTGTGCCAAAAGCATGTAATCCTTTATAAGTCATCGTTTTTCGGTCTAATGTGATGCTCTGTCTTGTTTTACTTCCATAAACTTTTTGTCGAAACCACATGGAGTCTCAATCATGGATAAGTAACTAAATAATGAAGTAAATTTTTGTTCATATTAACTTATGCATGCTCTAGCACAGTGTCTTCATCTTCGTCAACCGCTAAAATCTCAGGCATCGGATACCGGCTAAGTGCATCTACGTGCTGTAGCTTTGAGCCTGCACGATGCTCTATCGTATACTGATATTCCTCCAAGGTTAGCGCCCATCTGGCCACTTGCGGTGAAATGTCCTTCTTGGACATCGTCTGTGTGAATGCCTGGCAATCGGTGACGATTCTGAAAGGTATTCCAACTAGATAGGAACGAAACTTCTTCAGCGCTCTGACGATTGCTAAAACTTCCAACTTATAGCTGTTGTATTTTTCTTCCGTATTCGTCGTTTTCCAACTGGCAAAGTGGATCGGATGAAGTCGTCTATCTTCGTCGTCTCGTTGCAAAAGTATCGCCCCCAACCCCAAGGACGAAGCGTCGGTGTGCAACTCGGTTTCGGCATTAGGCGAATACAACGCAAGTACAGATTGTTGACACAACGCCTCTTTCAACTTCTTGAACGCTTCTCTTTCATTCTTTCCAAACTGAAAACATACATCACTTTTAGTTAAATTTGACAATGGTCTCGCGATACTAGCGTATCCTTGTATAAACTTACGAAAAAATCCGGTAAGGTCTAAAAAACTTTGTACAGACTTAACATTTTTCGGTTCGGGAAATTGCTCTACTGCTTGCGTCTTCTCAATTGACGGTCTAATTGTACCCCCCTCTACAACATAACCTAGGTAATCGACTTTTGACTTTAAAAACTGACATTTCTTCCAGTTAATCGACAAATCATACTCGCTCGCAATTTTAAAAATTCTTTCCAGTCGTTTTACCCCCTCTTCTTCATTTGACGAAGGCACAATCAAATCATCCATGTAGATTACGACAATTCCACTAGCTGCTAAATCTTCAAATATAATGTTAATATATTTTTGAAAATACGCTGGCGAAGTGCACAGGCCAAAAGGTAACCTTCGAAATTCAAAGTGCCCCCCCGGAACAACAAAGGCCGTGAACTTACAATCTGAATCCTCGATTGGCACGTGGAAAAAGCCAACGTGCTGAACACATTTGCTCCGCGCAAAAAATCTAATTGGTCGTCAATTATCGGCAAAGGATACCGATTTTTAATTATTTTCTCGTTAAGCTTCCTATATCGACACATATTCTCGATGACCCGTCTTTTTTCTTCGCTAAAACAATCGGACTAGCATAATCTGAATTCGACGGTCTCACAATACCTGCCTTGATCCATTCGTCTATCTGATCGTACACCATCTTTCTTTCAATAGGTGCAAGCCGTCTAGCCCTCTGATAAACCGGAATTTCGTCTTTTAAAATGATACGCACTTTCATATCTACGTCTTTCGTCTTATTCGGTTTATAATTATCGACAAGTTTCTCGACAGATTTACTACTTCTTTCGCTTCTAATGTGAGATACATCAACTCTGTTTACCTCGCTAATTACGTCAATTCTCAAAATTTCGTTTTCCTCAGAAACTGGCTCAATTCTAGAAATTGAAATGTTACCTGCTCTACAACGTAGGTCAATTGTGTTTAAAAAGTCAGCTCCTAGTAACAAATCGTCTCTCATTACACCTTCTCGTACTACGTGCAACTCTACGTCAAAACTGTCATTATGCCTCCGAATCGCATGACATTTCTTCTAGCATACGGCACTCCTAATTTCTCAAAATAATCCACTCTCAATAAGCTTCAACTTTTTCCCCGTTTACTTCTATTGTTTTATAATTTTTAGCTAACCTCGCTTTAAGAGCATTACACGTTTTTTTCCTTTTAAAATCCTGATCTTTTTTACACTCTGTAGCCTTATGGCCATGTTTGTCACAATTAAAACACTTGGGACCTTTACTCCTCGTTCGACACTCTACTCATGTGCCCTTTTAATCCGCAATTAAAACATTTGTCGACTTTCGTATCTACACTTTTAATCGGAGCCTTCTTTTGCAAACTATCTAACCTAACACTCGTCTTAGCTTTCGCTTTAATCTTTTCATACATGTCTAATTTTACCTTCAGCTCTCGGATGTCACTTGCTCCCAGCAAGATCATTTTGCTCACCTCATCGCCGTCTATACCTTCAATGATGTGTTGGACCACTGCACTCTGCTCCATTCCAACCTGTGCTCCAATTTCCATCATTCGGTAACAATACTCGTGATAACTCTCGTCGTTCTTCTTCTTACGTTGCTGCAGTCTTCGGTGTACCTCGTAGCTGTCAATTTTCGGGCTAAACTCCCGCATCAAAGCTTTCCCCTGGCGGAAGGTTCGGATTGAAATTCATTCCGAAGCAAACCGAAAGTTTCCGAATTATTCCGGAATTTGTATCCGAACCAAACAGTTTCATTCCGATCTAATCTGACGGAAGTTTTCAATCCGAATTAATCCGAAGCCCATTCAAAATTTATCCGAACATTTGTTCCGACTGAATCCGAATTAATTCGGTCAATCCGAACGAATCCGGACTTTCAATCCGAATGAATCAGATTTAATCCGGTCTATCCGAACCAATCCGAATGAATCCGAATCTTAATTAATTTTTTGGATTCATACGGATTGGTTCGGATAGACCGGATTAAATCGGATTCATTCGGATTGAAAGTTCGGATTGACCGGATTCATTCGGATGGAAAGTTCGGATTAATTCTGACTCATTCGTATTAATTCGGATTGAAATCTTCCATCGGATTAGATTGGAATAAAACTGTTTGGTTCGGATACAAATTCCGGAATGAATCGGATTGATTCGGAATGAATTTCTATCGGAAGCTTTCGCTAGGGTCTTCATTTCAACCCATGATTGTCTGCAATTTTCGAAGCTAACAAAGAACTTTGCAGAACCTCGAAGCAATCGTCTTACATAGATGGCCTTATGGACATCATTCCAATCACAAAGCAGCGCCGTCTCTTCAAATTCTTCGATCCAGCGTTTTATGTTACGCCCGTCGTCTCCACTAAAAGCGTCCAGTGTTCCCTCTACGTCTTTAAAAGTCATTGTTATGCGTTGCGACATTCGCCTGTCAATCGACTGCTCACTTTGCGTGTCGGTCTTGCTCGACGTTAACGTCATTTTGCAGGTCGTCTACCTGATCGTCGTTATGAAGGTCGTCTACCTGATCGTCGTTATGCCCACGCGTCTCCGTGGCGTCTTTCGTCCAAACTTTTCTCAGGCGCTCCTTCAGCACCGCTTTTGAGCCCGTCGTTGGTAGTCCCCGTTCCGTCAACTTCTCTTTAAATTCGTTCAGCGTCAGGGCGTCTAGTAGAGCCGTCTGCTCTTCAATTCTCGACATCTTGTTAAGCTTTTTTCACACACTATGCACTTTCAGCCTTCACTGTTGTAACGTCTTTTCTTCTCACGTCTTGCACAACTCGATTAATCCCAGATGATTTTTATTTTAATTCGAGATCGTATCAATCCCGGACGATTTTTATTTTAACTCGAGATCGCAGCAATCCCGGACGAGCCCCCAATTGTAGGGATAAAATGAATATGTCACAAGATATGAGAATACAGAAGGGATTTATTCGCTCAAAGATAAATTAAGTTACATAAGTACAATTAAAAAGGCTCTAACTTTTCAGAGACTGCCTAAACGACGAACTACCAACGAACGACTAACTCTCGACTCTCAAACACACATCCAAGCCTAATCAGTTACTTTTAATATCGAGGGCGCCGCACACCGCACCTGATCCAGGGGCGGCTAAATTCAAACCCCACAATAATAAGTAACTTTTTTTCTTAATTTTGTAGTTCGAAAAATGAGCTTGGTTTATACTTTTAATATTATAATTATAGATATAATTATAGATATAATAAGACTACTTACTACAAGATAAAAAATTGTTATCGCGTAAAAAGTTGTAGGTTGTTGGTGACTTCATATGCAACAACAGGCATAACCTTCGACTTTTTACATTCCTATTTTTTGATGCTTTTAAAATTTCAATAACTGCAATTCGTTCATTACTAGTTATGTTTTCTTTGTCCAAAAGTTTTTCTACTGATGAACACATTTGAGACATTCTTTCCTGACATCTCCGAAGATTTTTTTCAGACATAGCTAGAAGAGCAGAAATTTTGTTTTGATTGACTTTACTTCTATCAATTTTTACATTTACCAAACTCTCTTCGATATTTAATTTACATCTTTTCCTGGAGATAGTTTGCGCTGCACGATGACAATCTTTGCAAATTCCTTCAGTACTAACATCCGCAGATAAAATATAAGCACAGTCATTGTGCCTCAGGAAACCCTCTTTGTCTCGATGAGTTGTGGAATTTTGAAAAGACTAATTTTCTCCTGGATTGGCGCAGCCCCTACATAATCTATAATTGTCAACTTTTTCTATTAATTTCTCTAAACTAGTCCTTGTTAAATTTTTCTCGATTCTCATTTTTTCTAAATTAATGGGTTTCCCAAATATAGCTATCCATATTTCCATATTCTCTTTTATTACTACCTGCTTTGTTGAAACTGGTTCAATAATACCGTTCATTAATTTCCCTGTGCATTGAGAAAACTGAATCATCTTGAAACCACCAAAATTTATGCTGTGCCTTGCCCATGATACGGGAAACTGAATACTTTGCTCGTCATTGAAAATATCTTTCAAATGGAAAATTTTGCAGATTTTCAGAATCAATAAAAGCGGGAACGTCAGTAATTTCGTAAAAGTATCTTTCGCTATCTTTAGCTTTAGAATCTTTCCTTTCAGAGTCTTCACGGAGAAAAAGGCCTAGTTAGGCCAACTAGATGAATATAGTTGCCCGTTTCTAGTAAACCTAAGGTGTCTAGTTATTCTTACTCGATGTCTTGTAGGTAGTGCAGTAGATTTAACCGTTTCGTCTTGTTGCGGCAAATGGTGTGCCTAACTATTCATCTAGTACCGAGTTGCGCAAATGGTGTGCATAACTAGACATCTAGTTCCGCGTTGTCCCCCACTTTGAACGGCGTAATTATCGCGTCAACGTCTGTAATTTCTTGACTTTCGGCGCTTGAATTAGTGATTTTCCCGATAATTGAATTTGTGACTTTATACTAGTTGTGAGTGTAATATATACACATTTGATGTGATTAAAATGGGTGAATTCCGCGACGTCAAAGTGGAGAATTTATTGGATGAATGGAACCTCTCATCATACAAGGCTATATTCAAAGGTACGAAAAGTTTATTTTTATTACTTTTGGAAACTTTAAGTTTCGTAACGTAGACAAATTTTGATAAATTTTCATTTTTTTATATTTTTTCATTTTTCTATAGTGGAGCGATGTACTCTCAATAATTGAAAGGAAATTATTCACTTTTGGTTATTGGAGCAGGGTGGTAATTGCGCTAAGAGGAATCATATTTCTTAGGATGCAAAGGTACTTTTTACTCTGCAAGAAGGCCAAGTTATTATAAAGTACTATGGTAAACTTTTAATGCTTTAATTAATTTATTTTCAGATAATGAAGTTGATCTAGAGTCCCTATTAGCACTAACAGAAATTGGTGCAGTAGACCTCATCAAGCTAGTAGGTCCGAGAACACGGCTGATAAAGAATCTTCAGCTATACAAAAATCAGGAAAGACAGGTTATTAGTGTATTTTTTTTTTCTTACGATTAATAATTAATTAATTTTACTCCTAATATTTCTAACCAAGTCGACTCGTTCCAAAACGCCTTGGAATTCCATAAAATCAAATGAAATCCCTTAAAATTCTTTATAGTGTTGTTTTAACATCTTAAAATCTTTATAAGTCTTTTTAAATATCTTAGAAGCTCTTGAAATTTATTAAAAACACTTAAAATATCTTCATATCCTAAATATCCTAAAATTACAATATTAATTTTATTCCTAATCTTTCTAACCAATCCGAACCGAATTAGGTTATGGTTACGTTTACTATTTTCAAAAGTCTTTCGCGTGTGCAAAATCTTTTAAAAGTGGTATATATTTTCGGCCGATTCATAAAAAATATAAATATATAAACTATTCTTTATAATCCTTTGAAATCCGTGGAAATCTTCTAAAATCTGTTAAATAAACTATAATTTATTATTATTTATTGATCAATTTCTATTTTCCCTGACATTTTCCTGACTTCCCTGACATGTGGGAAGTATAATAATATATGGGGTTTTTTAATTTTTATTTACAGAGTATTTGACTTTTAATTTTTTAATTTTTGTATTATGTTTAAATTTATATTTATATGTACTTTAATACTTGTGCGTTTCAGTATGCATTAATAAACAAACTTTTATTTTAATGTATTGTGTACATTTTTTAAACTACCCCAAAAATCCTAAAAAAAAATTTATTTTGTAAAAAAAAAAATCCTACTAACCACGGAAATGTTGGCCGTACTAGATGTCTCGTTACTTTTACCACATGTCTAGTAATTCTAATTTGAAAGAGTTTAACTAGACTGTCTGGTGCGTTTAACTAGTCGACGAGTTGGTTCATATTTAACTACACTGTCTAGTAGGGATGACCAGAAATCCTGTTTAGCCTAACTAGGCTTTTTTCTCCGTGTGTCTTCAGTTGCTTCGACACATTCAGCATTTACTGAATCTGCTTTAAACTCATCTTTTTTAATTCTCGTATCTCTAGACTTTTCAGGCAAAACTTTAATTTTCTTTGGAGATTTACGTCTTTCTACCCGAGATTTTGACAAATACTTCGGACAATTTGGAAATACTTGAGGTAGAGCTCCTTTTCTTAACCGAGGGACTTTGTATTTGACCTAAAAATGATAATAAATGTTAAGAATACAAATAATGCAAATTAAGCCTGCATTTCCAGATAATTGTTTCAGTTTGGGAAAATTTAAATATTAATATTTTAATATTTTGGAGATCTCATAAAAAAGCAGGCATTATAATATTACCCTACTGAAAAAATCTCGTGCTATTTTTGGACAAGGAAAGCAAGAAGAAATTTACGAGGAATATTTCATTGACTCGCAGATTTCTTCGAGGAATCTGAAAATCCTCGCAGGTTTCCTCGTGTTTTCCTCGTCCGAAAATAACACAAGGGTTTCCTCTAGGATTTTTTTAATAAAACAATTTTATTATTTCAGAAACTACATCGAATATCGAATGCTTATGCATGAAAAATTATAAAAATATTGAATTTTACCGATGACATGACAGTTCCATCTGGTCCTTTCACTTCAGCCATCTAAATGATGTTCTCTGCGAAAAAGTGCTTCTCGCAAACTACGTGTCCACATTTTAATTGGATGTCATCACGTAAAATATCCTTTTGCCACCATTCAATCTCTTTAGGGTCTTTATATACCAGCAAAACGTGGAATTTTTGTCTATTATTGTTGTATCCCGAATTACAGCCAGGAGCAATGCATTTGCGCCCCATGATTTTTCGATTATTTCCACTTAGGTTACATCACAAAATCGTTCACAAATGTTTTCAAAGTCACTGTTGTCACCAGAAATTACTATTACAGAAAATATTGCTGATAAAATCTTCCAAAAACACTATTTTCCACTAATTCTGCCGCACGTATATACGTAAACAATTAAAATGTCAGAACCACACGTTCAAAGCGCCATCTCTTGGATTAATGTATAAGCTTGTCCTAAGCGGACGATAAAATATTGTAAAAAGTGGGGGTGATGCCAGGGGCTGAATCACACGATGCAACTCTACGGAAAATAAGCACAAGTCGCATGCAAAAATGCCAAGAGTTACTTAGGTTAATAGCAAGCACTACTGTGCTCTATTCCGTGAACTTAGCCAGCGAAATTTCCAAGAACCTCACGGAGTTTTGCCGTGTGTCTTCTTGCGATTTCCAAGGAGACTCACGGCAAAAGTCCGTGAGGCTCTTGGAAATTTCGCTCGGCTAAGTTCACGGTATTAGAGCACAGCAGACGCTTGCTATTACCCCACTCGAACTCGTGGGATCTTCGCAAATACGTTCGTCTGTTTAGGGCAACAGCGCATGTCTTGCTTAAAACTCATGAAACCTTAGGAAACAAAGCAAGAGGCGCCTGTGATATGCGCCTGATTTTTCTTTCCGTGTATGACATAACGCATTATGCACCTTGCATGATACATAAAGTTTTTCACCAATCACAGTTCTCCATTTCCAATCGTTATAGGAAGACTTAATTGGTCGAGATCGAGAACTTTATACGTAGTGTATAATGCATTATAAAGGAAATTGCAGACGACACAACAGAAAGAAAAAAAAAAAAAAAAAAAAAAAAAAATCGGTTTGTCGATTCTAGGGGTAAAGAATTGATGCTCAATAAAATCGAACAGCAAAGAATCGATTCAATAATCGGATCTTATAACCAAAAAAATCGATTTTTTAAAGAATCGAATCGGAATCGAACATCCCTAGTCGAAATCGAAGTGTTCAACCACTACGGATATTCACGGGCTACACTCACCGACAAAGGTACCCAGTTCACGTGCCGAAATTGAGCTGACGCCTGCACCTGGCGGGGAACCACCTCTTGGAAAACTCCCATATACCTAACATTAAGACCTAATGCATTCTAACCCTACTGAGCTGTGTAATCAGGAATTGAAAAAAGGTATGCATTAGAGATTACTCATCAAGTCTCACCGTAACTAGGACCACGAGATTCCAGAAATTCTCTTTAACTTACGTAATTGAAGGAACGCCGCCACAGACAGAACGCCTAGTCAAGTCCTGTTTAGTTCCAACACCAAAAGACACTGGAAGTGGACTCTCATTCATCCTTCAAGGATGAGTTCTTGCATACAAAGCGAGGACCTGATTCAGGAGATACGATAACCACGTCCTTTTTGACAAAGCACGTGGCATTAATGCAGGTTTCGCGCCAAAATGGCAGCAGCCATACACGGTGTTCTCGCAACTCAGTGGTGAGGTTTACCTGATCCAAATGGAGGGAAGAGCCGCCAAAATCGACGGTACTTTACTGCGATCTTTCTACTCAAGCGAACCTTTACCTTCAGTCAACAATCTCGGGAAAATCTCTATTGAAAGACGATAGACAATAACGCTTTAATTGTACGAGAAAGCGTGCACAACACCACGTTAAATGAAGAAGTAATACAACCAGACTCGTCGCCTTGTACGACGTCTTATCACCCGCGGAGACTTTCAGTCCCTCCATTCTTGGTATCTCGCCTTAACAAATTAACAGTCGCTCAATGCAGCGAAACAACTAGCTCCGACAGGAAACCAAGTTCCGCATTGGACGCTACCAAACCACGTTCGAACGATCATTTGATCGATCAACAAGGCAGTATCTTCTCCAATAAGAAACCTTTTGCCTCGTTGGATATAATAAACACGTATTCTTCCGAAGGAATGATAAAGGAAGCCTAAGTTACAGGTATCAACAGCGCGCTACCTCCAAGTGCGCTACCTACAAATATTCGAAACTTTAAACGCGATTATCTCGGAATATGATTTTCCAAAAAGGGCCATTGCGGTGTCCACGATTTCTCAAAAACCATGTCACCTATTATTCTAATTTTTTCCAGGCTACTTTATAACAATATTATCCCATACTTGGACGAAGGAATTCCCATTTGAAAGAAATCTTATTTTTTTGGGACTGAAAAAACTGAATTTTCAGACCCCTAAAAATCGAATTTTTTAGAAAATTCTTCACCATTTTTGCAAAAATACTTATTCTGACAAATTCTTCGTCCAAGCAGAGTAAAATTATATAAACTAAAGAAAGCTCTTGGTTACATTGATTGCAGGTGATCCATTTTCGACTTATCATGGACACGGCGAAGGGTATTTCAAAAAAGGTGTTTTGGCTCAACGGGTGTAGTGCCTACAAATATCAATATTTTTCATTCAAATTTGTGATAAAATATTTTCAAACATGTACAAATAGATGTGTAGTGGTTTGTTCTTAAAAAAATTTACCGTCTTTTCCAAAAAAATTCGTGAAAAAACACTTTTTTCCCAATAATAAGTGTATATAACCCCTTAAGGTTCAAAGAAATTTTTTGCAAAATTTTAGCTCAATTAGATTAATGTTTACAAATTGGTGAATGTTTTAAAATCTAAGTGTCAATGATGACGCTGCCCTAACCACGTGCTTCCTCGGTTATGAAATGCGTTGCAGCGAACGGGACGAAATGAATGTCAAGTCGGACATACCAAAACATAAATAATAGCAACCGTTTTGACTTTTTCTCTATGGGAAAGTGGATGTTTATAACAACTATCAATTCCAAAATCCAACCTGTTTTTTCTTTGAACCTTCACTTAAACTAGAAAATATTTCAAAAAATGCTCCACCTCGAATTCGATTAAAAGCGGCCAAAGTAAAGGATGTAAGATATCTCTTTGAATATTAAAGCGCTGAAGGAAAAGAATTTTTCGAAAAGTACTTTTTAAAAGTTACAACTCAGAGACCAGATCCCGAAGGAAACTGACGAAAGTGATGAAAATGACTGAAAGTAGTTATTAATAAAAAGATATATTATAAATGTATTCCTCTTTAATAATATACGTAATGTTATCTAATAAATAACATTTTATTAAATATTTAATAAATAAATTATTTGAATGATAATATCTGAAGTATTTTGGTATATCTGACTTGGCCTTTATCAAATTAATAATAAATAATGTTAATATATTATTGAATAATTAATTTATTAACTTACTTAATAAATTAATCTAAGAAGAAAGAATTTAAGAAAGAGTTTGAGCAATTATAGCTCATCATTAGAAAGATCTGATGATTACAAAACTTTTTTTGACACATGATGAATTTTTTTGACAAGAAAAACTTTATGGGAATTAAAAAAAAAATTGTAGTCAAAGTTGGACCTTTCTGTCTAGGTTGGACCACAACTGAAAATAGACGAAATATTCACTTAAATGATTTCAGATGCCAAATATAAAGCTAATTTCTTTTTTTATTTCAATATTACAAAATTTGAAAGTAAAATATTGCACAAAATATCAATCCGACTAGCAATTCTTGCAAATCAAATAGCTTTTGATATGTTTGGAGCATTTCAAATGCACTTATCTCTTGCATTCAAAGCACACAATGGAGTTTTCGTGATCATATTCTGCAGGCATCGCTTTCAAACAAACAGTAAAAGAATGTTTCAATCTTCATTCTTATCCATATATCAAAGTTATCTGGCGAAGTTCAAACTGTGCTGCTCATTTGGGCCGAACAACAACATCTTCCAAATTAACTTTACTCCGACTGGTAATGCGCTTATTGCAAGAAGTCCTGAAAAAAGCAACAATTTATGAATTTTCATTTTATTATCTCTTTATTTGATCATAAATTACTTTGTTAACGCTTCAAGTCATCTAAAACTCATGCAACGATACTATTGGCCTGATTAGAAAAAAAAAAGTGGGCTCACCTACTTACACAAATGGCCCAACCTTTTTAAATGTTAACCACATAATTAAGTTAGTTTCTACGTATGCTGAAAAACTTTATCCACTATCGCGAAGCCACTAAGTGTACAATATGCTCCGATATGAGCGAACAATGCTCCAAAAACTTCGCTTTCGCCGAAAGTAGTTTTGCCACACTCGTACATAAATGCACTGTTAGAAATTTCTGTTGTGATTTCACAACAAATGTAATGGAAGTTTATTACCAATAGAGCTCTTTTTTTCATTAAAAAAATTCATCAAAACGTAATTTATTTGCGTTTTTTCGAGTTTATTGATCGATCGTCAATATTTAAGCCCCAAGTAAGCTTTTCTGCGAGAAAGTAGAGTTCAAGAGCTTTAATTTGCTTTGTTTTTGAAGTTTCTAAGTGCACTGGTTACCGAGATATCACTGTTCAAAATTGGTAACAAAGGCGATGCATGAAATCTGTGAATCAGATAAATCACAGCGCTGCACAGTTTTTTATATTTTTAATACTCTGAAAATTTTTCTCATTGGAACTCAAGTTTGATGCAATAGAATTGGCGGAAGAAAAAAAATTTTTTACATGTCAAATTATTTGTTATAAACAAATATTAGTAAAAAATAAGCAATATGATGGATTATGATGTTTTTTAAGTAATACTTGTGCATCGAAATCGCTCGCTTAGACCAACGAGGAAAAATATGAACTCGAAAATGTGGTTTCTGATATTGTTTGTTGAATTTATAAAGAATTATTATAAAAAATGCATGGTTTGAACCCTTTTAGGCAGAAAATAATCGAATTTTCTTTTGATTGTCCTTTAATCTCATTGCCTGTGATGCTCATTGCTCATTGATGTGTTTTTGTCATCCGATATCATCTGCCTTAGTTCTTCATTTCACCAGTCATTTTTTCAATCAAATGTTTATAACAAATAATTTGACATGTAAAAAATTTTTTTTCTTCCTCCAATTCTTTTGCATCAAACTTGAGTTACCAATTTTGAACAGTGATATCTCGGTAACCAGTGCACTTAGAAACTTCAAAAACAAAGCAAATTAAAGCTCTTGAACTCTACTTTCTTGAAAAAACGCAAAAAATTACGTTTTTATGAATTTTTTTAATGAATAAAAGAGCTCTATTGACGTCAAAAAATTTTTTTCACCTCTAAACCACTACTGGGCACACTGTTATCATCCACGTAAGCGATCTCAATAGATTAGGGGTCCCTAAAAAGCATAGACCAAGAAGGGACAGCTTAAGGGTATGAAAAATTTGAAAAAATTCGAAAAAAGCGTTTTTTGCAAAGTGAAACGTGTTAAACGCTTTTTAAATCCGGTTTCGCAGCTGCTTTCATAGTTTTATGGTACAAATAAACGATTCCCATGAAAGGAGCCGATATTCAATGCATTTGGTAAATAAGCGCCACCCTAATATATATATAGTGTATACTATCCATTGCTACAACTTTCTCGGCTTCTTTCTTCTTCAAAGTTTCGATCAAAATGCGCAAAAAATTGTTGTTTTTTTAAGCACAATTATTAGTTTCAAAGATGACTGTTGATTCCTAATACGATCTTCATCGTAAGCCAAAAGAACCGAATCGTCCTCGATCATCGAATTACATTCTTCGAAATGGACTTTAAAAATAAATAAAATCAATTATAATTTTTGAAAAATAACAATAAGAATAAACTTTTGCAAAAAAATGTAAATTTAGATATAGCGTGACTACTCATTACAATTATTAATTTAATAAAGCTTTTAAATTATCTGATATTCATCATCTGCAAGATTGAATTTTCGTTTTGCCTCTGAAATTATTCCCAAAATGGAATCCGCACATATCAAGGCATTTTTCTATTCATTGTAACGCGGTCTGGCCTCTAACCGCGAGGCTACGTCTCGACAATCTTAATATTTAATAAATTCGAGGAACTCAAATTTATAATGCGCTAGTTATTTATTTGAAATAAATAACGATGAGTTCCTATTCCATAAATCCTGAAAAGTCCTTAAACAAAACAGCTACTAGCTCAGGTTAGGTCATCGCAACATCTCAAGGTCACGGGTGTTAAAGAGTATTACGGAAAGAAATCGAGACCAGATTTCATGAGAAACAATTAATATATTTAATAAACAAAATCGAAATCAAGAGAATCAAGTAATTGGACAATAATCAATTAAATCGTGGAAAAGATCATTACGTAATTGATATATTATAATAATTCATAAACTCGTTAGTTTGATTTACAAAGATCTATACAGTTAAATTTAATCTAAATTTTCATATAAAGACCAATAAATAATTAATAAGTTGAATATTAAAGACTTTCAACTTTAATTTAAGTCAAAGAATCGAATTGAGGATTCGATTCTTTAATGGCGGACGTATGTCTGATGGACGTGTTACGTAACACTACAACCACATCAGAGATCGTTTGAATTTAAATTTAATGAAAATACGATAATGAATGATCGAACATAATATACGCGGAAACAAAATATAAGATAAGCGACAATAAAACAATTTATGAGAAGTGAGCACTCCGAAATAATTCAAATAATCAAAAAGAGCAAATAATAAAAGTGGTCAAGCTCGGTAAAGTAGCTCCACAACTACAATTATAAAAATCACTAATGCTACTTTGCTAAACTTTCCAATACAAGAGAAAACCGTAACTCAGCCATAATATAAATCCTAGACAATGTTAGTATACAGATAAATCCTTAGATTGATTCCTGGTTATATTATATAATAATTTAACAGATCCTCAGTAATAACACAACCAATTGGTTCAACTTCCAGAAAGAGAGCAGGCTGTGGCCACTCAATGTTTTAGAAATGTGGACGTATAGTTGACGGTGGTGCCGTCAAACGAGTTCGCAGGTTTTTAAGATAAGATAAAAGATGCTTGAGATTACATCCAGATGATTTCTAGATGACAATTAAAATACTTAATAAATTGAAAAAACTAATAGAAAAACAAATATTATAGAAATACATAAATAATTAGTTAAATAATTATTTATGTATTTCTATTCGTTTTTTTATTGGTTTTTTCATAAAAAATTGTTTTAAGAAAAAACCAAAGATAATTTAAGTATTTTTGAAACCAGTTTTTATTTAAAACTTGTAATCATTTTTACAAATATCAAGATCCGAAATAAAAGTATGAAATTTGTATTTTCGCATTTCGGATACTGGTGGTACTTTTCCCTACAAGTTGATGAACAGTTTAGAACTTAACACCTTTGTTTATAAATTGATTTACTCATTTTTGGTTACTTTTCGTCAGCATAAACAAAAAACATTCAAATCATTTGACAGTTGTGACGTTCAGTAAATAGTGAAGGAGTGATAGAGATAGATCAAAGACCTACAGAGCCACCTAACGAGCCCGCAAAACAGGATCAGAATATATGTCTTCACGGTTGCCTATATTAGTGACCACAGCCTGAAAGAGAGTAACGATTGAGGAACGAGGCGAAAGTTCGTTAACAGGTGGACGGAAGTTAGTCAACCACCATCATGAAGATCGAGTCCGACGCAGCCAATCCCAGTAGTTATCGAAATCATGTGACTAGTGACGTAGTATGGAAAAGTTCTGTCACTAGTCACCAATATAGCTACTTAACAATGCGCCCTGCACTTGTTCTTATAAATGTTCATAGAGAGTCACAGAATGGTTGAGCATTCATTAAAGTGTCTCTAAAAATCAATTACATCACGCAAACGAGTGATCAGTAGTATGTCAGGCTGTCCAGGCTCCTGAGTAGAAAATCTTATATTTGTCGGACGCACGGGGTTCCACGCGTCATAACTGTCTACTGAGGCGGCCGATTCGCAGCCTGAGAGGTGACGGATTCTGGCGTCAGGCGGGAATACTAACGATATTCAAATAGACATCCTTCCTTCTTTCACGACAAATTCCAATATATCGTCCTTCCTTCAATCTTGGTTTGATATCCATAATTATGAATGGCTCGCGGTTTATATGGAAATAGATATATTCAAAGACAATTAGATTTAGCAAATAATTTCAAGAGTGCTCCGAAAGTTCGTGGTGGCTCTTTTTCTGGTCGTTAATGATCAAACAACGCGAGTCAAAATAGCTATTGTCTCCGGTGCCAGATAACTATATCTTTTGACGTTACAGATTAAAATCTGCAACGTCACATCATGAATTTACTGAAGAAAGTAATATAGTCAGAGGTTTGAAAGGAATAAATGATGAGGTTTTATGCATAGCATGTTTCCCAAATTGTACTTATGCGTCGGTTTATAATCTACCACACAGGATAGAGTACTGTATCGTTCGTCCCAATTCGTAAGCTCGCAAATATGGCCAGAAGTTGTTTTCAACAATATCAACTGCTATAAATATCGTCTTCTCATTGTCACAAAGAAACATGCATATTTTTCCAATGACAATTTCGTGTTGATAATCTCTTCGACGTATGGCTAAGGCATTCCCTTTCTTATACTCAGTACCTTGTACTGAAAGCCTACTGCACTCTTGCAGAACTCCAGGTAAATTAGCTTCTTTACAGCAGATTTAATCTGTTCGTCATAGATTTAAAGATGAAAATCATTGGGTTCGAAGATTTGTACACGAAACCTGATATCTGCTCCTAAACAAATTAAACTTTGATGAAGTTCATATTTCTCACGTAGTGACTTGCTGATTTTGATGAAATTATGAATGAAGCAAAGCAATCGTTTAAAAAAAGTATGTTTACTTTCGAACCGCAAGGTCCAAATTTTCATTAAAGGTCCAAATTCCAAAATTAATTGTGCTTAATATCTGACGTAATGGTGTTTTGGTCTTAGGTTTATGCCAAATAAGCTTTGTCTCGCTAATAGGTATTCACAAATAATTCTTTCCATGTAAGGAAAGCAAGATTCAGCAATTATTGGTGCACAGATCATTTCAACAATTTCCGTTCATAAAATAACTAAGGGCCACACTTCATTCTCAGAATCCTGTATTTTATCTTCAAGAAGTAAAGGTAACAACCTTAAAAAATTCCAGACTTGCCAAGCTCCTCCAGAAATTTTTTCTCCTTCAGCAAATAGTGGACAAGGCTTATCTGCTCTGTCTTCTTTAGAATATGAAAACGATTTTATTCGACTATTAAATTGCACAAGAGAGAACCAACCTTCATCGATCAATCTATTGATCTTAAATCGTGTATCTTAAATCGTACGCAGCTGACAAATTACCAATACTAAGGTACACAGCTATTAATTTGTACTTTTTTTCGCGGGTCCTATTGGACATACATATCACGTGACCCCATCTCAACCACGTGACCTCATGAAGGGATCCTAATGGGGTTTAGGTAAAGTTTAGGGTTAGGTTAGATTAGGAAAGGTTTAAGGTTAGGTTAGGTTAGGTCCTTCTCAATGGCAACCGATCATGTGACCCCATAACGACATTGGGATCCTATAAGAGCCCAATAGGACGAAATTAGATTAGGTTAGGTTAGATATAGGGTTATGTTAGGGTTAGGTTAGGGAAAGTTTAGGGTTAGGTTAGATTAGGTAAGTTTTAAGGTTAGGTTAGGATAGGCAAGGCTTAGGGTTAGGTTAGGTCCACCTCCATGGGAACCGATCTTGTGACCCCACAACGACACGCCCCTTTTAACCCCCGTGATCACGTGACCCTGATGAAACCACGCCCCTTTTGATCCAATTGATCAAGTGACCCCTCTTAATTTCACCGCTGCCCCTGTATCAAGAATCTCATTAGAACCCTATAAGACCACCATATGACCAAAATGAAACCACATAAAACCCCAAAAAGATAAAAATTCCATAAGACCCCAAAAGATTACCATGACACCCCATAAAACCCAAATAAGAAGTCCCCAAAAGTCTCAAAATATTAGGTTATGTTAAGTTAGGGTCTCAAACCCATAGGACCAAAGAGACTACTATAAGATTACCATAAAACCCCATAAGACCAAATAGGATCCCATATGACCCCAACAGGACCCAATAAAAATAACATAAAATTCCCATAAAACATTCATTAAAATCTCATAAGACTCATATAAGATCCCATAAGGTTTAGGTAAAGTTAAGGGTTAGCATTCTGATCCCCATAGGACTCCATAAGACCACTAAAAGACTACTATAAAACGGCTGTAAGACCTCAATAAAACGCTCTTAAATCAAAGAATTCTTCAAAATTCTGATGGGTGATAGGCGCGTGGAGTGCGCAGGGGGGCACCGCCCCCCTTGTATATATACATATATATAATACATGAATAAATCAAATAAGTTTATGAATGTAAATGAAGAGTTCACAGAGACCTTAATTGTATATTTCTCGTAATAGTAATTAATTTTTTTACTATTGAAAATCTATATGCAGTTTCCTATCTAATGACATTAACTGTAATGAAATACATTTTACTTTTGAAAATTTATATGGAGTTTCGTACCTTTTCCAAATTTTTTTTTAAATTTTAAGCTTAATTCTTTTGAACAGTATAGATATTGTACAGTTCATTTTTTATCTCAAAACTTTATATCACTCTAAAAAATTTTTCTCGTAACTTTACCATAACGTTTTGTAAATATATCAAAACTTGTAAAATTAGTTCCTTCAGAGTAGTGAATTTACTAATATAAAAGGAAAAAATATGATTTTCAACGTAGTAGTTTTACAAGATTTTGGTATAATTAAAAAACGTAGTGGTAAAGTTAAGAGAAAAATTGTTCACAGTGTAATCTCTGAATTTGTAACATATAACTTAAAAAAGTACATGAACTGAGGTGAATATAGTAACCAACTATATGCGAAATGTATGTATAAAAAATATTAGATTTAATATTAACGTAAATAAACGTACCTTAGCGTCACTTTTAATCCAATAAATTATACTGCTATTGCACAAAATACATGAAAATACAGCACAAAATGCATTTCATTTCATTTCAGTCCTTTTAGCAGAGATATATAATATTGCGTTACTTCAAAGCGCCCACAGCGTAACAACGGCGAACAAACGAAACTTTCAATTCACAATACATATATTGTAATTGAACTTTACAATACCCGAATTGTAATTTCACATTACATTTTATATTGTAATGTGTTGTAAAATCACAAATATTTTTAACAGTGTGGATTAAGAGCATTGGATAAACGGACTTGGAAATCCGTGAAAATAAAAATTTTTCAAAACGATTCTAAATCCCACCCTGCTACCATATATATTTTAGGAAAATGTTTTTTAGACGATATAGAAACAACTTACCAAATATTTAGGGTCTTGAATAGTCCTGGGACTCATAAAAATTAAATTTCATCCCGGTTTTGAAGAGAGAAAGCATATTTTGTCTGGAAATATTCATTTTCTAAAGAGGAGCGAATGCAAACAGAGCAGACGAATCGCGGGAAAGAGCAAAAAAATGTCAGACGGACTCGTATAAATGAATTATTTCAGGCACAACACGGACTCTGAACGAAAAATCAATGAAATACGAAAAGTTTGAATTTCCTATTCTTGCAGATGCCAACTCGAAATTCGCGATTCATTGTAACACAACACCGTAATTTGTGATAAACTTTGAGAAACATGATTGTTCAAGGTCAAAAGAAACGAGAAACACACAATGAGCAGACCGCACTCTACCAAATGGTAAAGTCGTCAGAATGTCGTTGTTGGTACATAATTATCATTTTTTTCAAATGTGAAAATCAGAATGAAAACACCAATTGGGACGATATATGTTGAAAAGATGTGTTGAAATTGCAATATATACCCCACATGTTTGAAATATATACCGTCTCAGTTTGTGGGACATCATTTAAAAAAAATGATAATTACCGACAGCGCATCTGTCGCGACTTTACGGTAATTTAGTGTAAAAAATAACCGCTGAGCTGTGATAGTTCCGGCGCGGTCTGCTGATTGTGTTCAGTCGTGTATCTCTTTGCTGTCAAATTTTCACAATGCTCTTTCCCAAACTCTAGCGTAAATTACAGTTTTTTGTGTCAATGAATCGCGAATTTCGTTTTGGCATCTGAAAGAATAGGAAATTCAAACTTTTTGTATTTCATTGATTTTTCGTTCAGTGTCCGTGTTGTGCCTCAAATAATTCATTTATACGAGTGCGTCTGACATTTAGTTACTCTTTCCCGCGCTTCGTCTGCTCTGTTTGCATTCGCTCCTCTTTAGAAAATGAATATTTCCAGACAAAATATGCTTTCTCTCTTCAAAACCGAGATGAAATTTAATTTTTATGAGTTCCAGGACTATGCAAGACCCTAAATATTTCGTAAGTTGTTTCTATATCGTTCAAAAAACATTTTCCTAAAATATATACGGTAGCAGGGTGGGATTTAGAATCGTTTTGAAAAATTTTTATTTTCACGGATTTCTAAGTCCTTAAGTGATCTTAAGATGAAAAATTTTAAATGTCCAACTTAGACGTAATGTTGCAACATCGATGCGTAACCATCGGAACTATCGATCGATGTTTTTCTTGCGATGATCGATGTTTTTGCATCGATGTTTTACTTTCGATTCATCGATGAAAACATCGATGTTTTCTTTAAATAATTTTAGTTTTAAATCATCGATGGTTTTTTTCGATGCATCGATGTTTCTTAAACATGTTCCGATATATTGGGAACATCGATGATTTCTTTTCGACGCTATATCGATGTTTTTTATTCGATGTTGCAACACTACTTAGACGACGGCCCTGGGGATATTACCCTAAGTACAATTTTTCATAACAGCTAAATTGAAAATAAAACTTCGGGGTACTGAAACTAAAATTTTTTACGTTATATTTAAGGAAAGCATGCAAGTATTAGCCTCGTAGTCAGATAATAAATTACAGTTTCTATCAACTGTTTTTACTTTCAACCCTATGGTTGAAAATTTTAGTTTCGACTTGCTGTAAAGACATCGAAAGTCGAATTTTCAATTTAGATGTTCTGTGAATTGTGATATCTTAAAAAGTTATACACAGAGATCCTGATAATGTCTTAGAACTTCATATTAGATATATTCCATTGGAAACTTTAAAAAAAATGCTTCTTTTGAATCCGGATATTGCCACACATACAAAGATTCTTCTTTGAGGATCAAGTAAAAGGAAAGCAATACAATGCAATTTTAAATGGATCACTGTATATATAATTAGAAATAGAACGTATTTAATATTAATAAAGTTTGTTTTTCTTTCTATAAATATAGAAAATGAGTTATTTTAATGTTTATACTGATTCAAATTAAAAGTTTAATTATAAAATCTTTTTTATTTTCAGTACTAAACGTGGACTTGATTTAGGCTTAAATCGTGGTATAAGTGGCACACAGGCAGGGAAACATCTAATTGGACTTACCACTGCACATCTTGCTGATGGGCCTGGAAAAAGACGACGTGGAGATTAAGGCACATGAACTGGAATCATCTGAATACCTTTCATAATTAAATAGAAAATGGACCGATTCTGTGTAGTGGTTCAATTTTTCTAAGTGTTATTTAATTCTATTAATTATTTCCAACTTCATTTATTTCGTCCTTAAAATGAATCCATCATTTAAAATCGTCTTGTTGTTCTGATAATAATACTAATAAAATCTATAATATAATAATTACCTTAAAGAATTTATTTACATAGGATATTACTAATATAACCTAATATTACTAATAGGTATTACTAAATATAAATATAAGTAGAAAATAACTTTCTCTGAAATATTTTTGATTTAGTACCTATACTGGTATATTGGAAATATGGTTATAGAAATAACACAATAATTGAGAACAAAGATATTAATTTTATTTAAGGCACTTGGAAGGCAGGTCTTTACTGATCGAGATGCGATTTTAGACTGAAGACTTAATATGTCACACAAAACTCATATACACCATACACATTTTAGTCCATGGTTATAGTTTACATTATATAGATTACATACAGTCTGAGATCTTTGTTCCAAACCTCCCAGAATATATGGCGAGTAATCTAAACATTAACATACTACGAAAGTAGATTATGGTTTTGCCCTATATACATTTTTAATTGTTGAAATAACCCAACACGCCTCCTCAAAAAATAATCTACTTAATATCATTAAAAATCAATCATTCATTTAAGCAAAAGCAAAGACGCACCTTCCTTGTGTTATCTGGGAGAACTATTTACAAATGGTCTAACATTCGTGCGAGGGATTAGGGAAAACCCAGAAAAACCTAATCCGACCATCATCAGTTTATCTTAAAATTATATTATAATTAAAAAGATTATACAGTGAGTCTATTCCAGACACATTCCTCTTCTTCGTTACAGGAACTTTGGTGTTGGTAACGGTTTTGTTAGCAAATCAGCCAATTGGTTATTTGTTGGAATATATTTTATATTAATAACATTTTTCTCAACTTGTTCCTTAGAAAAATGATATTTTATATCTATATGCTTCGATCTTTTATGAGTTGTTGGATTACTTGCTATACTAATACAACCATTGTTGTCTTCATATATTATAATTGGTATACTCAGTTTCAGTAGATGAAGCTGCTACTGATGCTTGTTTTCTTGTATTCCAACAAACTGTACAATTTTCAAACAATTTAAATAAGTAACCTGTTGTACTTTTTCTGTCTTTATCATCATTGCCACCTCAATCAAAATCAACATAACCAACTAAAATATGATTGTAATCATCTCGAATGTACGTCAATTTAATATCAGCCGATCAATTAATTAAGATATCTAAGTAATCTTTTTAAACATTGTCAAAGTTTTTTGTTATTTTTATTCGTATATCTACTCAAAATACTGAGATCAGGGCGCGTACATAACATCACATACATCAAACACCCGATTAGATTTCGACAAGGGGCATTATATGTCTCAACAGAGTTCAAATCTTTATAATTCAATTTACTTGGAAGAGGTGTACTAACAGTTTTACAATCAGACATGTTAAATTTGTTTAGAATAGTTTTTATATACGCACTCTGATCTAAAGTTAGTTTATCATCTTTTCTGTTAATTCTAATTCCAACAAAAAGTTTCATATCTTTTAAATCTGCCATGCGAAATTGTTTCATTAAATAACTTTTGAAACTTTCCATTGTTTCAATATTTGTAGTAGCAATCACAAGGCCATCCACATATAGTACTATATAGATACACGGTGGCTCATTTTAATCTATCACCCCCAATATCTTCTAAAATATATTATCTACAAAAAAATGGTTTAGACAAAGGTTGACTAGGACGGAGGGGGACAGAGGACTGTACCATCAATTTTGACCTTAAGGTCAATTTTCAAGGTCAAATGAAGGTCAAGACACTGTTTTAAAATGAGAACCCCTATTTTTTACTACGGATTTGAAAAGATCGGGAAATTTCACTCCCAAAATACCTGAAAGAAAAATTGTTTCTGTGACCTTGGAAAGGTAGAAAATGAAGGTCAAATGTCTGAGAAACGACTGGATGCACATTTTCTCGATTTTCTTGGATTTTCGTGGTAAAAAAACGTTCAAGATGCTTCAGAAAGATCGATGGAATGTTAAGGGGTACATAAACTTGACCGTCATGAGCTTACAGGTCAATTTCCAAGATCACTTGAAGGTCAACAAGATTTTTCTTAGACTGTAAAACTTGTTTTTGACTGCAGATAAGTCTGCGCATTAAATAAGAGCGAGAAATTTTGTGTAAGAAAAATTATTGCTTGGATAAATTTTTTTTGTAGACTTCAGGCTAAGGGTCCTTATCAAAACAACCCCTTAAACACGCTCTAGCAGTAACAACAATTTCTGATAAGATGTAAAGACTCTGTGAATATTTTTCGATGTTTTCAGGCTATGGATTCT
>UCOK01009338.1:0-37536 GCA_900474325.1 Synergus umbraculus | reverse complement strand
TTTTTTAAATTAAAAATACCTTGCAAAGATGTTATTTTGGTAGTAAGGTAGAATTAACAAGAGAAACTGGTCTTTGTTAAACTGATGAATGCAGAATCTGCGAATCAACCATTCCAAAGCTTGATGTGCGGAGGTTAGCAAAAAATAAGGAGCCAGTATTATCAAAAACTTTTCGACATTGGCGTCTAATTTTTTGTTGACTTTAGAATCCTGAACAGAACGCTCCAAATTCATAGAACTTTGGGCGAATAAAGTTCCTTCAAATTCTTCGAAGAGGGGGCATAGTTTTATTAATTCCTGAAGTCCTTTTTGTCCTGAAATATTGTTTCATTTATTAATAATGTAGAACGCTTTGGAAACTGTATATTAATTAACAACTTTAAAATAGTCTCACCAAGAGCTAATATATATTCCTTGTCCAAATTAGCTGCTTCTTTAGGTGGAAATAATAAACTCGGTTTCTTCTTATCTTGAAGCAACAATGAAGTTTGAGGTGTTCGCAACCTCTTCAATTGTTCAGCAAGAGAAGTCGACATTCTAATAATGAAAAATTATTATAATTAGTAAAACCCCGAGTATAATAAATTATAAATTCAATAGTATATAAGGTATAGGAGGAATTTTATTTCTATAACTTATATATTTGTAACCCATGCTGCCCATGCTCCAAAACTCATAACTTAAAAAAATGTGGAAATTTTAATAACTTCTTAAATTAATTTATACTTAATAACATTAGAATTTATGATTATATATTGAAATTCAATGTACACTTTAATAAATGTCGCAAGTTTATGTAAAACCGATGCATTTGATAAAATACAAACATAAACCTCACTTTTTGTCAATTTTGTTTTTACTCACTTTTCCTCTCTTGATGTTGTGAAATACTATTCAAAAACGATAGAGCAACTAATATTAGTCCTCTAATGCTAGTTATTATCACAATAACTAAATTTTTATTAAAAACATTACTACATATACGAAATTAATATCACTATAACCATATCCACGTGGTCCACGTACAGCATCACTCATCAGCCACCATGTGTTGAAACTTGAAACCGGAAACGGTCAGTGAGGCACAAGAGGGGGTACTAAGACCTCTCTCAGCCCTCACATTTTAAGGCGCGTTCAGATTTCCCACCCGGGTGCACCTCGGGTACTGCGTCCTTTTCTAACATATTGAAATTTCGACTTGTAAGAAAAGGACGCAGTACCCGAGGTGCACCCGGGTGGGAAATCTGAACGCGCCATTAGCTGTTAACAGCGTGGGATTTAAGTTTAACGGGGCCCTGGGCACTTATAGTGTGGGGGCCCCCTTGTAAGAGATTTAAAATTACAAATTACAAAATATTTATTGTATATTTTTTTAAGTATAATTTCCACATTCTCATAGTAATTGCATTTTTTGAGTGTCTGAAAATATACGATCTAATTCGATAATGGCGTTAAACAGGGCCGTAATTAGATTTGTGGGGGCCCTGGAGCCAGCATTTGGTGTGGGCCCCTAAAATTTTCTGGATATAAACAATCGTCACAATTCATGTCATCTTCCAAACTGAGAAGTATTAGATTCAATTGAATTTGACAAGCGTTCTTGCTTCATTGGTGGGGACCCTATGGCGGAAAGAGTGAAAAAAGAGGATATTCATTTTGTGGGGTCCCTGGAGCCTGGGTACATGTCCCATGACTCCCATGCAGGGTTGTGTAGTGACGCTTCACTCGAAGTTTTTTACGTAATATACATGGTTTTCTACTTATGTCAAATTACGTATTTTACGTAGAAAACCCCCCACTCCATATGAATTTAGTGTTTTCGACGTAAAATACCTAGTAAATTACTGTAAAAAACCATGTAATTTACCTAGGGTATTTTACTTACCCAACCCTGCTTCGATGTGCCCTTATGTAATCCGCCACTGGCCGTCCTGGCCGTTAAGCAGGTTAAGCTATTACCCCTGTTCAAAAAGAGAACACTAGCGCTACAGTTTTCACTGTTCACACATTCTAGAAATTTTAATGGTTTTTGAAACCAAGCGGTTGCCGGTTGTTCCCATAACGTATTTGTGAAATCTGAAATGTGACAGTTTTTCCATAGTTTTTCTGTGTAATCTGTTCTATAGAAATCGCCAGAATATGAAGAGAAGTTAGAGAAGACATTTATTAGAAAAACTCTAAAAATCGCAATGCCGCGATCAAGAAACAGAAGAGGTGAAAAAAATCACGAATTTTCCTGGGTTGTCAACAATTTTCTGGGCTTGGGAGTACATATAAACTTTATTAATTAATTATGAGTCAAGAAATTTTGGGATTATTTTCTGTAATGATTTTCGATGTCGGTTGTCGTGCTTTTCGCTTATTCCGAGTTTTTTTTTGTTATTTTTCAACATTTTTTGAATCCACCAATCCGAATTTTCAATCCGAAAAAATTCGAACTTTCAATCTGAATGAATCCAGATTGCCGGATTCTCTCGGATTAATTCGAATTGAAAAATTCCTTCGGATTAGATCGAAAGGAAACTCTTTGGCTCCGGAATGGGATTTAGGAATTCCAAGTTAAAAATGTTCATTAAAAACTATTGGAAAATTAGAATTACACAAAAATATTATTTAATAGAAAAAAAAAGATTAATTACTTCTGCGAAACTCTGAAAATTCTTAATTAATTCTGTCAAACGGACGAAGTGATTATGTAAATATAAAATCTATATTAATTCTACCAAACGGCAAAGATTGGTTTATTTTAATTCTTCCATTTAGCACAATTGAAATAAATCAATTCTTGCTGTTTGGCAGAATACTGATTTTCAGACTTTAAATTTAATTAATTCGACCGTTTGATAGAATTAACTCGAATTTGTAAATATTTATATTATTCATTTTGTTTACATGTCTGTAATGTATAGAATTACAATTTTCAGATCGTCTTAACAGATTATATCCCGCCTTATATAATTTGCTATCAGATGAGAAGCCATGTATATCTGCTGCAGAAGCGTACGAAGTAGATACCTCAGATAAATTAGATTTTTTTCCGAACTCCTGTCCTGTCTGCCAAGCCACTGAAAAACTAGAAACATGCGATAAATGTGGTATGATAAACTATTGTGGTGAGATACACCGAGAAAATCATCGGAAAGAGCACCAGAAGTTGTGCAACGTAGTAAAATCCATGATTGAGGAAAGAAAAACTTCGCACCTCTATGAGCATCTTAAGGGCCTACGTTCAGAAAGATGGAGAGCCGAAGTAGAACTTTTGGCTGATGAAGTGAGAGAGAAGATGGGACGCTTTTTGCACCTTTTCGAAACGAAAGTATTACTGTTTCCAAGAGTTTGTTTCGTCTGTTACGAAGCCAGACAAAAAGACCTGAAAAATTGTCCTGGTTGTCCAGCTGCGAGTTTTTGTAAGAATCACCCAAGCAGTGATATTCACGATCAATATTGTATCCAAATAAAAGAAATCCACAAGTTCATTAAAGACATAAACTTTGACAAACAAAGGAAGTTAATGCCAGAATTATTGACTATCATGACTAATATAAAAATACCCAAAAACACGGAACCACCTACTTCTACCATAGATTTTCATCTCCAGTTCATTGCACCATACATGAACTGTTCCAAAAATGAAATGATCTTTTTCTCGAACATCTTGAATGATCAACTGATGGTTTTTAACGTTATAAGAATTCTTAACTACTCTCAGTCTAACATTGTTATCCACATAGAAGGTGAAAGGTCTACAGCAAAGGATGTAGTCAATACTTCAAAATATTGGGAAATTCTTTTGCATTTGCTGCCCCATTTAGAAAATATTACGATTCTATTTCTAAATGAAGATTTTGAATGGAAGTTGAATATAGAGCTCTGCCACTTGTGTAGAAATAAAAACATGAATATAATATCGCGTTCTTTTTCTTGGACTGAATATGTGACAAAGTCGGAATTCCAGATACCGAATGTTATGATACTTCCGAATATTCAACTTGAGGATGCGGATGACGAGTTTCTAATAATTTGGCAGGTAAAGCTAACGATGTTGAGGAATATGATGTGTCCTCTGGTATTCACAACCTATAAACTGGGAGAACCGACGGAATTCCGAAAGATTCTGGAGTGTACTTTTGGAAATTTTCAACCTCGCTACGATGGAATCAACAAATGTGCAAGTTTATCATATTTCCTGCATCCTGAAGACACGATCTGCAAGCTGCATCGGCATTTAATTGTGATCGACCCTCCAAAGAGAGCGAGCGATCCGCCAAAATCTTTCTTCGCCGCTTATTGCGCGACATGTCCTCTTGGCATAGGTAAAGAGGCTTGCACAAAATGCAAAATGATTTTCTATTGTAATAGCAAACATAAGACTGATCATAAACCTGAGCATCAGGATATCTGTAATGTGGTTTCCAAAATGCTGACAGAAATTCGAGGTACAAGTATCTTTGAAAAATTGAATAAAAAAAATCAAGAATCGTGGGTCAAGGCTAAAGGCGAATTGATGCTGAAAGTGAGGACAAAACTTGGACGGGAGCTTTCGAATTTCGAAAAAGAAATGTTCCTCTTCCCGAAAACCTGCCTGATTTGCTACGAAAGCGATTTGAATAAGCTGCAAAACTGCCGCCAGTGTGGGGTAAACAAAATTTTATGATTGAATTTACTTAAATTTATTTAAAAATTAAATTCTGAGGAGTCCAATCCCTCTTGAAATTTGATAAATTCGCATTATGAAATCTTTTGAACTCTTAAAATTTTGTAAATATTTTGAAATCATTTGAAATCGCTTAAAATATTTTAAATTCTATTAAAGTGAATTTCTTAAAATTGCACGAAATTTTTCAAACTTAAAAATTCCATGAAGTCAATTTAAATTAATTTAAAAAGTTTTTTTTTAATCTTAAGGGCGTTGAACCTACATGTTAAGCTCAAAATTCAATTCTCCATTTTACTCAAAGAAAATTATAGACAAATATTTTTTCGCTCTGTAGCACTAATTTTTTTTCAAATATAAGACTGCGTGCAGAGCAAAAAAATATTTAATGTCGATACTTTTTGTATAAAATAAAGAATTCAAAATCTAACATCAAAATTGCATATTTTCATTTTATTTAAAAAAATACTTGAATTCTATATTTTCTCGCTCCGTATGCATAATTTTAGTTGAAAATAGATTATTTCTTCAGAGGAAAAAAATTCCAAATTCCATATTTGTTGAGTAAAATGAAGAAATCGAATTTTTAGATTAGAACACCCTTAAGATCCTCCAAATTTTTTGCAATCCCTTAAGTGTGTTGGAGCCAACTTCCAATCCAAAAACTCAATTTCTTTATTTTATTTAACGAATATTAAAATTGTAATTTTTTCCCTCTGTAATATTAATCAATTTTTAACTAGAATTATACGCCCTTAAAACTCATTTTAAAAATATTTCTCTACTTTTAAATTCTTTCAAAATGCATTAAAATCCATAGAAAAATTCTTTAAAATCTTTTAGTGTCCTTGAAAATGTCAAAAAAAAATAGAAAAAAAACTTTTGAAATTTCTTATGATCTCTGGAGATTTTGAAATATTCTGAAATCTGGTGTACACTTAAAATTTCAGTGATAAACTCGTTAAATTCTAATTCTTAAATTCATTTTGAACAAATTTTTATTATTCTCGCTTGAAATTTTGCATTTTTTAAGATCTGAATTCTGAATTCACCTGAAACAAAAAATTTCATTCTTATACTAATTTCAATTTTTAATCAATTTAGACGATCTTTTGCAACAGTCACAGGAGGCATCCTACACATACTGAGGAAGAATGCTCAAGGCTTGAATACGCTTATAATTTCTCGAATATTTCACAACGACCAAAAAGTTTTTATGGCGACCTCAAAGCTCAACCAGGAATGGATATAAGCACGTTTGCAAACGTAGAAGAATTTATCTCTGAAGCTTACGAATTTAAGTATCAGAATCAACTTGATAATAATACAATATATATGGCTGATCCACAAAAACTGAATGCCTTCTTCGCTGTGCAGGAGGTTATATTTTCCAATTTGCACACACGACCTCTAACGGTGGCTTACGCATTGACAGAACTTGAGTTTGAGGTCAGTACCAATATGGTAATTCATGTGATCGGAGCCACTGGAATAGAATCGGGCAGCTACGGTTACTGGAGGATCCTTTTTTACTTATTGAGTTCTTTAAGGGACCTCAGCATCGTTTTCATTGGCCCGGAAGTTTTCAATACATATCCTGACGATAGTTATTTGGATAATTATGTAGATCGTACCTATTTCGTTTTAAACGAAAACGTATTCTTAAACGTGAAATGCTATGTTATGAAATATGATGAATACTGCAAAAGTGAATTTTTCGTCAAACCGGACGTCATCGTGGGATTCAATCTAAATCTCCACGAAAGCGAAATAGGAATCTCAGAGTGTACTTGGAAAGAAACGATCATTACTGTGCGCGAGATGGACGTTCCATTTATTTTAACAGCAGGAACAGAAGATCGAGCCAAAAAAGATAACCGTAGTTTGGGTGACCTTTTGGGCAATCCTGTTGTTCCTTTTTTTCTGGAACTTAATCCATTCTCTGGAGAGATTCCTGAAAGGGACTTTGAGACGAATGGGACTCTTTTATCCAATCAGTATTTGATTGTTTATGAAAAACTAAGTAAAAATGCGACAGAACAATCTTCAAATCTTGAAAACCCCGATCTGCAGAAGAAGAAGAAAAAGAAGAAGAAGAAGAAGAAGAAGAAGTGAAACTTAAGAATGATTAAAATAATTCGAATTTTAGGTTTCGGATATTTAAAAACGTAACAAAAACTTGTGTTAAAAACAAGAACTCGTTTTGGTTATAATATTTAGTTATTAATTTATTAAGATTGATTTCATGTTTTGTAAATAATTTTTTGTAGGGCTATCAAATTAGAAAAAATGTTATACTGATGATTAAATTTTAATATATTTTTTAATTTACTTATTTCACATTTAGTGTCGAATACTTATTTCAAATCAGTATACACTTTTCTTGTAAAGGAAATACGTAAATACTTTTTATATATATTCGGGTTGATCCAAATATATTCCAGATTTGGATAATCCGGATTCATTTGAAATGACCGGATTTATTTGGATTAGATCGGAATGAAACTGTTTTGTTAAGATACAAATTTTGAAATTATTTGGAATAGTTCGATTTGATTTTGTAAAAATGATTGATAAAGATTGATGTTTTAAAAATAAATAATATAATATTACATTTTGCTACTTTTAAACACTCATTTTTCAAAAAAATTATTTATAATTGTATAATTTATTCAAAAAGGACTAACTTTAAAGATTAATGCAAACAATATTTTTAAAAATTTCAAAAAGATTTCTAAATATTTCAAGTAATGTTAAAACGTTTCCAAAGATTTGAAAAGAATTTTAGGGGATTTGACAAAATTTCAGATATCAAAAATATTGAATTTTATCAAATTTAAAAGAACTTCAAGGTATTATATTAAGATATTATAAAAGATTTCAGGAGCTTTTAAAAATTATTCCAAAGATTTTAGGAATTTTCAATTTTATATATCAATAAATTTAGAATAAGCAAAAGCAAAGATATATATAATATTCTTTGACAAAATTCATTTTACCCAGTAGATAAATATTCCTTATCATTTGCTTTATATTTATCTGCTACGAACAATTAATCTCAATTCTTAGTTTACTAATATGATGCCTGAAAACCTGAAATATGTTTACATTCTCTATTTTACTTAACGAAAATTATAGATAAATATTTTTGGAAAAATTATTTTATTTTGATAATTTTTACAAAAAAAAACGAAAGAAGTATTCAAAATCTAATTTCAAAATTTAATATTTTAATTTTACTTAAAAAATACTTGAATCAGGTATTTTTTCATTTTGTACACATAATTCTAGTTAAAAATTAATTAATTCTCTAAAGCGAGAAAATTCCAAATTTAATATTTGTTGAGTAAAATGAAGAAATCAAATTTTTAGATTAGAATTTAGCTCCAACAACCTTAAAAGTAATTTGAAAAATATTGCCAAACAATGAAAGTAATTTTAAAAGTCTTTCAGCGATTTCCAAAAAATTCAAATTATTTTTCATATTTTAAAAGATATCAATGTGTTGAGTTATTAAAAAAATTTTTTAAAGAATAACTTTAAAAGCTTTCAATATATTCCAAAAAGAATTTCAAAAATTTGTAAAGATTTTAAAACATTGTAAAAGATTTCATCGATAATTAAAAACAAATTAATTTCATATATATAAAAAAATACAAAAAAATCCAACCTTCGCCCAAAATTTTCAAAATCTCTCAATTGAGCCATTTTATAGTTCTGTAGTTACGCCCCTGAACCCAATTCTCAAATTCAAATTTCCCGCCACGTTTCCGAGCGTCATCTGTCTCTAGCCAGCCAATAACAAGATAACAACGCTCCAAAGCTTCGCAAGTCCCTCACCAGTCTCGCACACATCGCTTTCGGAGCCCAAGAATCCAAGCTTATTTTGTTTGTGTTTGTTAAGTAACCATACATTCACGTGAACTTGATGTGCACGCGCACCTCACAGACACAGGCGACATCAACGTAACGACACATTCTTTTCTATAGTAGTGGGACTGCAGTGACGATGATGGCTGCCACCAGCGAAGAACGGAGTGTTATGGATCCTTCACGAACAAATTCTGGGCAAAATCAGCCCGTGGACCGCTTGAAGATGCTCTACCCGATGGTGAACGAGGAGGAAACTCCACTCCCGCGAGCTTGGAGCCCGAAGGACAAGTACAACTACATCGGACTCTCGCAAAATAATCTTCGCGTTCATTACAAAGGTAGGTGAGCCTCCCGACCTCATACTGCGATGCGCCCAAAGCTTGACCTTCCCCTCCGATTTTTCTCTAAACTGTCTCGTGTCAGTTGTCAAAAATCATTTTAAAATTTGACCCCGGGTTTCATTAACTTTTCGGGCGCATCTCACAAGCCAAGGAAATATCGATTGAAAATGGCAGAGCTCTCTTTCGCGTGTGTCAGCGACCTAAACAAAGGAATCAGCTGATCGCAAGCAGTTTGCGTCGATCCTGGCTATTTTTGTTCCCTTAGAATTTTGAAGTCGCTTTCTGATTTTGTAGAAATTACGAGAAAAATGTAGTGCTTATATTTTCCTTCATTTTTCTCAAAATTGAAGGAGGGATGTCGAGGAAATTTAAAGAGAGGAAGGACGAGAAAAGTTGAAAAAATAACGCGTAGAGAATACGCACAATGTCAATGACAGCTGTTTGGTAGAGACTTGTGTGTGTATTGAAAGAGGTTTAAAAGTGTGAGTCGAGAAGAGAATGCATGGTTTAATGTGTAAATGTGTAGGTTTTCCCTTTGCTTTGCTTTGCTTTCCTTGCTCCTTTCCTGCTTTGTAACATGGCGTAAGATTTCTATTTGATGCGTCGCTAAGAAAAAGGAAATGAGAGCTGAAGCTTCTGATAGGTTGCGATGATTATATCCACTTTAGTGGGAGAAGAGGAGGAGTGCGAACTTTCCATTTTTTCACATTGCTCACGATTAGTTAAGCATTCGATAATGAGCTCCAGATTATTTGTTTTGGTATCTTTCTAGAAAGATTAGGAGTTTTTGGAGCGATTAGAAAAAAGGGAGAAAAATAAAGAATTCGAGATTTATGGTATAAATTTATGTTTAGAAAGAAATTAAATTTGAGAGAAAGAGAAAATCGCTTTAGAAAAAAGAAAAGTTGGGAAAGTAAGATTGAGACTTCGGAAAACACGTTTCTCAGAATTTGTATTTTCTTTTCTTTCTGATTTTAGAGGGAGGAAGATATACGAATTCAGAAAATATTTTCCTTTGAACGAATTCACTTTGAAGGTTTTAAGGGCGTTGGACACAACTGTTAAGCTCAAAATTCCATTCTCCATTTTACTCAACGGAAATTATAGATAAATATTTTTTGCATATAACGAAGAATTCAAAATCTAACTTCAAACTTCATTATTTTCATTTTATTTAGAAAATTCTTGGATTAGATATTTTCTTGTTCTTTATGCATAATTCTAGTTAAAAATTGATTAATTCTACAGAGGGAAAAAATTACAAATTTAATATTTGTTGATAAAAATGAAGAAATCGAATTTTTAGTTTAGAATTTGGCTCCAACACCTTTAAAACTTGCGATCAAAATGTAAAAATTTGAAATGCTAAATTAGAATAATTTCTGAATCATTTTTGTGTGTATTAGTATTCTAGAATCTTCTAATTTAAAAGCATCATTTCTTAAGTCTCTTAATCGTGAATTGTTTATTTAGTGCAATTTGGACATTTTTTAAAATTTCTAAATTCATAATAGAGGACAATTAATTTTTATTTGTTATTTCTAAAGGAAGTCATCTAAAATTTTGAAACTGTGCCAAAATGTGCTCCGGTACAAGTAATTTACTCAGAGGTAAAAAAATGTAAAAGTGGGCAACTAAAAATATTAAAATTCTCAAAGCTTTTTACTTAGTTATACATATGTCAATCTTCATGTTCTAGGCTTGGCAAAAATATTACATATTGCAAGTCAATTACAATTTTGCATTCTCATTGAAACGACTATGAAGTAAATTATTGCAAACAATTTTCCAGCTTATTTTTGTACCAGGTCTTATTTCCGATGACTTTTACATTTTCTGTGTAGTTTTCTCTTTAATGTCGTTTTATTATTTTATTGTAGACAATTAAAAAAAAAATTTTTTAGTAATAAAAGCATCTGTTTTTCATTATGTCTTTTTCAACTAGACTAGATTTTAGTGCGTCATTAAATTTATGCTCCAAAACGTAGTAGCTTTAACTTCCTGAATTATTAATAATTCACTGAATCTATTTTAAAAACTTAATTTTTTTAATAAAAGAAGAATTGCTATCCAGGCTCTTTAAAAATATATCTTAAAAAATAATTCGAAATAATTTCTAAAATTTAGCTGCATTTGTGTTAAATCAATATCGATCGTCTTTTGAAATTAATTATATTTACTATAACAACTTTTAGAAGATTTTGTTCTGCGGAAGAGCCATTAGAGTAATTGCGGTTACAGCTCAATTTTCTACATGCTTCAGTGAGCAACTAACTGAGTTCATTATCAAATATTCAAATAGACAATGTCTATTTAAACCTTACTGAAACAAAGACGTTTTTAAATGTACGATAAATTATGCTTACAAAAATACTCGTAAATTACAACAAGAGATATCCTGGGACATATAGCTATCGATACGACTTTTACGGCTGAGGAAAAAGACAAAAAGTTTATTTACTCTTTTTAAAACTTTTTTGTGCTAAGAAATAATGATCTATTAAAACATTTATAGTCATAATTTTCGCGTATTTTCGTTTTTCTTTAAGTGTTTAATTAAGACTGTTGGGCTGAAGTTCTGACCAGAAAACCTAGTCTTTCCATTTTATTCAACGAATATTAGAAATAAATGTAATAATAATCATAAGTCAATAAAGAATATAATATTAATATTATTATTATTAATGTAATAATGGAATTACATTTTTTTTAGAAATTTTAAGAGATTTTCTCTCGTATTTTTCATCATCATTTCTTAATTTCGTTTCTAATTTTGCTCCAAAGTGCGGTCTTTTAAGAGAAAGAGAATAACGAGAAATAAGGTCAGTGCCTTTGTTATTAAACCATGCTTTTTTCGACAACGAAATTAGTAACAGAGCTTTTCTATCTATGAATGGAATAATAATATTTGCTTGACTTTTATTTCTGTGGATTGAATTTTACCTGTGCATACATAGGACCAAGTTTTGATAAAACTAAAATCTTTCGAAAAAAATGCTTTAAAATTTGGAATTTTTCTTTGACAGTTGAGGTATTTTAAAAATTGGAAAGTTTTATAATTAGTTTTTTTCCAATTTTTCTTCAATTTTAAAACACTTTAAATTCAGTTTGTTTATTTTATTTTGAAAATTGAGTCACTGAAGATATATTTTTTTATATTTATTGGAATAAAAATATCAAAAAAAGTTTCCAAAGCCCAAAATTTTTGTTTATTTACTAGCATAAATTTATCAGGCGTTGGCAGATTTGAAGATATTTCTAGAGATTTTATGAAATTTCAAAAATTATATAAAGATTTCAAGAGATAAGAAGATTTTAAAGGATTTCACAAAATTTCAAAGGATTCTAAGAGATTTTGATTGATTTTAGTGATATTGAAAAGATTTGAAAACATTTATCAAAATGGTTTTAAGACATTTAAAAAAGATTAAAAAGAACTTCAATGAAGTAATAACTGAAAATTTCAAGAAAAATCCTTTTAAATTCCACGAAATCCTTTGTAACTGCTAAAAAGCTTTTGAAATTTTGATTTTACAACAATACATAAAATTTCTTTAAGAAAATGTCTAAATTTCTCGAAATTCATTTTAAAGAACTTTTCGTGTCTAAAAATTTTTAAACGCATTTTTTTGAATTTATTTAAATCCCATGAGATCCCTTGAAATTGATTAAAGTCATTTAAAATATTTTAAAATCCCGACTAACGCTAGGTAAATATCTGCTATTTTATGGGATTTTAAATATTGTAGTAAAATTTAAAAAAATGTAACGATATTTCTAGGAATTTCGAGAAATCTCAGCAAATTTTAAGGGATTCCTATGTTTCCTATAATTTTAAGAAATTTTGAAGTATTTTAAGGGATTTTGATTGAAGAATCTTAAAAAATTTGAAAAATATTTTCAGGTATTTTAAGAGCTTAACATTTTTAATTTGAATATTTGTAAAATTATTTTAAAGGATTTTAATGTTCCTCATGGAATTAAAAAAATTGACAAGATATTTTTGATTTTTAAAATATTTTGTAAAATTTGAAATAATTTTCTGAAATTTTAAGAGATTTTGAGAGATTTTTAGATTTAATAAAGATTCCGTAAAATCTTAGAAGATTTCAAAAGATATTTAAAATGATGTTACGGGAAATTTTTGAAAAATTTCAATAACACTACCATTTAAAATTTATTGGCATTTTTAATAATTTTCTGCTACAGGGAAATTTGTCTGAAAGTTAGGGAAATTGGAAAAAAAATTGTATCTTGTATCCCACCCTGGGTAAATATAAATATGTTACACTTTTATGAGGGAAAATAAATAGAAGAATTAAAATGAAAAAAAAAATTGAAATAAAATGCAATTGCTGGTGAACATTCAGGGGCATGGCCATGGAATTGATGTAGTTCTTAAACGCCCGCGAATCGTTATTCTTGGTGGTGGCGTGTGTGAGTCGATCGATTCGATGGGTATACTCGCGAATAATCGCAATGAGAGAGTAAGAGTAAATGCACTCGCATAAATCGCTAGTGCAAGAGAGAGAGAGAGAGTAAGCACTAAACATTTGAGTGGGAGGAGAGAGGACCTTGTTATTTTGCATTATCGTGTTATCATATTGTATATATTATACTCTAATGATATTTGAGTACTCACTGATACTAACTTTTGTAATTTAAATTGGTATCGGCGAATCTACGACATGCGACAGGTACAACAACTTTCTCCCTCAGGTGTGCAAATGCGTGAACATTACACATTTGCAAAAAAAAGAAGTTCAATCTGTTTCACTTAAACCTATTTTATGTGGTTTTATTTTATGTTATTTTGTTTTATTTTTTTTATGTTTTATTTAATAGTGGAAACTAGATTTGGAAAGTTAAATTCGCCTATTGGGTTGAAGTTGTCGACGTCTAGTCTGACAAACTTTTTTTATTTTTTTATTTATTTTTCATTACATTTATTCTATTAAGTATATAAAACAATTCCAAAATCCATTTTATTTTAATTTATTTACCAGAAAAATTTTATCCGGTGTTGGAGATTTTGAGAGATTTCAAGTTATTTAAGAAAATTTTAAGGGAATTCCAAGGTATTCTACGGAATTTCATTAATTTGATTTAAAGGAACTTAAAGGAAATACAATTCCTTTAAATTACTAAGTTACTTGAAATTATTAAAAATGTTTTAAATCTTCTTCTGTAAATGTCTTAAAATATGTATAGTTGAGAATATTTCAAAATCCCTTGAAATTTTATTAAATTTTAAGAGATTTTATGGGTAAAATGCTAGTAAATAAATAAAAATTTTAAGTTTTGGGAACTTCGGAATCTTTTTTGTTTACATTCTCATCAGAGTGAATGTATTATTTGAAATATTTGTATTCCAATAAATATAAATTAAAAAGTCTTCACATTAGACGTCTGAAACTTCAATCCAATAATTTACCTTCAGAATTTTATTCAGTTTATTTTTATAAGGTAATTTTCTATTTAAATTAAGTACTAGATACTTATTAATATTTTCCAAAATAAATCCTTTTAAATACTGATTTGAAATTTGTACATTTTACAGATATTTTGCTATTTTTTTATTCTGTTATTTGGCTAATTAAGAGGCTTCGTTAATCAACTTCAGATTGACTATGAACCCATCAGAGCGAAGCGGATTACACAACCAAGAATTTATTTGGCACAAATAGAAATTTATTTGCATATCGGACAAGCGAAGTGGGATTTGCTCCAAATAAAGCTGGATTGCCGCATGTTTCGATTTATCTAGTTAAGTCAATTAATTAACCACAAGAAATTATACATATATGACTGATCCACTAGAATTGACTATTTTATTATGTAGTTGATCACGTTTTCCGCTCTAATCGACTTTTTATTTAAATTTATACAATTTTGATCTGGCAGTTAATAAGTACGAGTATTTAATAAAATTAAATTTCATTAAAGAATTATAGACATTGAAATTTCGTCGAAGTTTAAGATGTTTCTAGGAATTTCAAGAAATTTCAATGAAAAAATTCAATAGTATTATTATTGAAAATTTTTTCTCATTTTTAATACATTTTTCTCATGGAAATTTGTCTGAAAATCAAAGGAAAGTCAGGGAATTGAAAAAATTGAATCTTGTGGCCACTCTGGTTTAACAAACTTCATGCTATACAAATATAAATTTGGTTGAGCCAAAGAAATTAATTTAAATTAAATTAGATAATCTCGTATCGTTTTTTTTTGCTTTCGTCTCGTCTCCAGGAGGTCGCTGACTTAGAGAGATCGATGATATCCAAGACAGAATGAACAGCTTCCAATATACGACTATATCGATTCACAGAAATATTGCAAGAGGGGTTGTAATGTAGACTGAACTAGACTCGAAGCTTTCGATCCTCTTTATTCATCCTTTTTTATTAAACGTAACAAAAAATATCCTTGAATTTTCAAACCCACACGATTTATTGAAATAGGATCTTGCAAAGGACGAGAGATTTTTTTTCCTCACGTAGAAAAAAATGTATTATTCCGTAAAGAAAATTAATAGAAAAATATAGTTTTTTATAGTTTTTTTTTTCTACTATTCGATTATTGTGTACTTTTTCGGTCATTTAAATTCTATTTGAAAATCTTTTATTTCCATAGATTGTTCTACCTCTATTGATTTTCTCGAAGCAACCTTTCGTTACTGATTATCCTTCAACTGGGTAGAATTTGTCCCACGGTGCGTCTGAACCAACTTTAATTAAAAGGTCATTGCAGATAAGATTTTCCTCTTGATTATAGTTGTCTGATATTCTACGAATATTTTAAGACCAAGAACCAAAAAATCGCGGGGGTGCATTTTGAAAAAATTAATTTTTTTATTTTATTTTTAAGAAAACAGGAAAAATTTTACTCCTAAAACGTGATAACGTGCTTTTAAATTTATTTCTAATATATGTACGTATATAGTTTATTTTGTAATTCAAGAAGTTTTATTGTAAAGCAACAATATCTAGAACAAAATTTTTTTGAAAATTTTAAGAATAGGTATCTTTTATAGATCACCTCGAATTCCAAAATATATAATTTATATTATTCTTAAAATTTAAATGCAAATTATCACATTTTATAAAAAAAATTTCGTATTGCATTACAAAAAAATTAAAAAATAAAACTTTTCAAAATGCTCCCCCGCAATTTTTTTGGTTTTGGTCAAAAAATGTTCGTAGGATGTCAGACAACTAATAGGAAATCTCATATTCAAAGATCTTTCAATTAAAGTTGGTCCGATCATCATGGTCCCTTTTCTTGAAAAACAAATGACACTTAAGTGCTTACATCACCAGAGAGGAAAATTAAAAAAAATATTGGATATTGTCATTAATTTCGAGGCATCGCATCGTTGAAGCGAATCGACCCAGTGACCTATTTTCTAGCTGTCTCCGCGTGCACCTGTAAGTCTCCATTCAACATGATTTTGCGATCTTATGTGAAGATTGAATTACCATTCATAATGTTAGATAAGGTCGAAAATTCACATTACAAAGAAAATTTTAAGGAAAATTGAATGGGAATAATAGTTTAACCTTGGAAAGTTGGAAAGAAAAGTATTGCGGTTTGAGAATATTTATTATTTAATATTTATGTATCTTATCCATGGAAATTATCTGGTATAGATGTGGCGCTTGGATATATCTGCATCATGATGAAAATTACTGATAAAACACATGCGAGCTTATCGTATTGCAAAATGAATATATGTACTTATGGTCGAATACGCATCTGGCTAAAATCAATTGAACCTCCGGCGCGGCGACCAACAAAAGATTCGCGTGGATTCAACCTGAAAAGTATTTTCATGATTGTTAATTTTAAAAAATTAAAAAGAGGATCTAAACACGTCATTAAGTACTGATAAAATAAAAAAATTCTGTAAATTGACTAAATTATTGTGAGTTGAAGTGAAAAAAGATTAGAATTTTTCGTTTTCGAAAAATTTACTTTTTACTAATTGCTTCTCAAAAGCTACAAAACCTTTTCGTCGCCGGAGGTTCAATTTAATAACGTTTCGTTTTTTTTATTTTCTCCTTTCGGTAATATTCAAATTTTTGCACGAATTGTAGAAACAAGATCTATTTGCCGAAAAAATAATTTTCGAAAATGAAGACTCGCGAAAATTCGCGAAAACTTAATATTTTCGAGATAGAAGATTTAGGTTTAATAATAATAATAATAATAAAAATACTAATAATAATAATACAAAAATTTATTTTCCTACTAACTTGAAAGTTATTGAAATTTTAAATTCCCGAAATGATCAAATTGCAGACGTTAAATATTCCCGAAATTGTAACTTATTTTTAAATGTCTCGATTCGACATTTTCTCCAATTTAATAAGATTTTATTTAATTTTGTTTATTTTTCCTTGTTTTTATATATTTAAATTGCTCAGTAGTGTAATTAGTAATATTAAAAAAAAAGTAGAGATTATTCTATTTCAATTTGTGCTATTTAAACTTAAGAAAATTTGAAAGTAATATCCGACTGGATACGTAGAATTGTTTGAGGCTTCTCGTCCGATCACAGAAGTTAAGCAACGCTTCGCTCGGTTATATCGAATGGGAGCCGCTGTACTAACTATAAATAAAAAGATGAAACATTCTATACTAATTGTATATGATAGAATCCAAAAATTCTGAAAATTGGTAATATTTTTTCCTTTCAATTAACGAAAATTATAAATTATAAATTTATGTTATCAAATATTATGTAAAATTTTGATGTTGTCGGATTTAAAGTAAGATTTAAAAGATTTAACACTGATTGTTTTAGATAAAGCGAAATCTTACGTAAGATTTCAATTAACTTTAACCCCACTCAAGAAACAATGGGAAATTACCTAGACTCCCCCCCCCCCCCAGAAGCTGCTTACGTAATACTTGAACAGCCCCTTATAGAATTATCCATTAGACTAAAATTAATTAATACTGATCAAAATTAAAAATAATTAAATCACTATTTTGTAAATAAAAAATATGCTTTATCATTCTAGTAAAGTATATGTTTTTTCTATAGAATAATGATTGAATTGCAAATTTTTAATTTTGATACCTATAATGGATAATTCTATAAGTTAAGAAGCTATATTATTCTTGTGAATTATTTTCTGTTCTTTTTATATATTTTTAATTTCTTAGAAATATTTTGAGTCTTTCAGTTTTTATTTCTTTTAAATTATTTTTGAAATTAATTAATTTAATTTTTTAATTTCACGAAATACTTAGAAATTCCTATAAGAGAAAAAAATCTTGGATATTCCAAAAGTTCCACGAAAGCCTTCAGAATTTCGAAAAAAAACATTGAAACATGTATCTTAAAATATCATCTACATAAAATTCGACGCGGTCGTTTATTCTCTCCTCGATTTTCTCTCTCTTGTGAGACACTCACTGTCGAGTACTTATATTGCAAGAATTGAGTAGGCGACTCCAAATTATAGAGTTTAAGAATAAATGGTGAACGAGAATAACGTATAACGAGTAACGAATAGTAATTTTTATTTTATAAACCTTTCAGGCTATGGGAAGACACACAAAGACGCTGCAAGCGTTCGCACGACGCATTCGATACCAGCAGCCTGTGGCTTGTATTACTTCGAGGTGAAGATCGTGAGCAAAGGCCGAGACGGTTACATGGGAATTGGCCTCTCGGCACATGGAGTCAATGTCAACAGACTCCCGGGCTGGGACAAACACTCCTACGGATATCACGGCGATGACGGAAACAGTTTCTGCTCCTCGGGCACGGGACAACCATATGGACCCACTTTTACCACCGGAGACGTTATTGGTTGTGGAATCAACCTCGTTGATAACACTGCTTTTTACACCAAGAACGGACACCATCTCGGAATTGCATTCACAGATTTACCTGTAAGAATCTTAGAGCGTTTTTAAGGGCGATAGACGTACGGGTGTTGGAGCCAAGTTCTAATGTAAAAATTCGATTTCCTCATTTTACTCAACAAATATTAAATTTCGAATTTTTTCCCTCTGTAGAATTAATTAATTTTTAACTAGAATTATGCGTACAGAGCGGGAAAATATCTAATTCAAATATTTTTTAAGTAAAATGAAAATATTGAATTTTGAAGTTAGATTTTGAATTCTTCGTCTTATGCAAAAAGTATCGAAATTAAATATTTTCGTTGAGTAAAATGGAGAATGGAATTTTGAGCTTAACATTTGGGTTCAACACCTCAAAATTCAATCTCTTCATTTTACTATCTTGTAATATCTTGAAGCATTTCTATATCGCAAAAGAATACGTCTACAGAGAGAATAAATATCGTATTACAATACCTTTTGTAAAATGAAGAGATCGAATTTAGCGGCTAGAATTTGGATCCAAGACCCTTAATTTTTAATTTTAATTAATTTTAATGACGTCGAATAAATGTTGATATCTACCAAATTCTAAAAGAAAAACCTAGAAAACAGAGTACTTAAAAAATATTTAAATTAGATGTTTTTTTCGCTCTGTATTGTGATAAATTAAATACATATTATTGAAAAACTTGTTGAGAACTATGTTTTCTAGGTTTTTTAAAAAAGAATGTTGAGGCTATACTACAATTCTAGAAAACGTAGAAAACACTTTACTCAAAAAATATTTTCTCTTTGTTGAAAATTGAATCAAAAGAAAGCGAAAATCCATATAATTCCAATATTTGTTGAGTAATGTGTTTTCTAGAATATTGAGGGTATCAGCGTTTATCCAACGCCTTTGAGCAATTTGAAGAAATTGAAATTGTATTATCTTCTTTCTTGCAGGGAAATCTGTTCCCAACAGTGGGACTCCAAACTCCAGGAGAAGTGGTGGACGCTAATTTTGGACAACAGCCGTTTGTCTTCGACATTGGCGATATGATGAACGAACTTCGAGTCCGAACGAGATTACAGATTATTAATTACCCTACACCTGATCACGGTCAGGGCCAGTGGCAGGCAGTCCTTCACAAGTATGTATCTTAAGGTGGTTATAACTGTAGGATCTCAAACCAATTAAGAGCTAATTCGTTTACTTTAAGTTAAAAATTAAGGATCATTTTTGGAGTTTGTTTTCAAGAAACTTGTTTAATACAATTCGATTTTATGCACATGTTAATATAAGTTGTAAAGTACTTTGTCAATTTTTTAAAAAGATATTGCAAGAAACGTCAAATTTTAATTTTTTATAAAATATTAATATCTGATCAATCGGTATTTATATATTGCAGTCTCGAAAATTTAGTTATTTTAATCTCTAATGCCTATAAATTAATTTTTTTAGAATGGTGTCTACATACCTAGTTCATCACGGATATTGTGCCACTGCAGAGGCTTTTGCGAGCAGTACAGGTCAAGTTTTCGAGGAGGATCTTAACTCTATAAAAAATAGACAAAGTGAGTAGTTTCAACGTTGTAATTGTAAATTATGTAATTAATTAATCTCTTCTATTTAGCGCGTTGAATCAGTTGATTGAATTTAATTGCCACAGGTTTCGCAGTCTTTTCCCTGTTTTTTTCCTTCGTTAAGAATTCCTATTTTTCCGTTTTCAAGAAACCTTCTCTTTTTTTCTCGTTTCTCACTTAATTATAAAACTGTTTTTTGTTGCAAATTCAATTATTTTATTGAAAATTCGTCTTTTTTCACTGAAAATTTGAATATTTAGTTGAAAATCTATTTTTTGGTTGAAAATTAATTATTGCGTTAATAATCCACTTTATTGGTTGAATTTTAAATTACTTTGGTTGGAAAGTAAATTATTTTTACTTAAAAATAATTAGGTAATCTTTCTTGGCAGAAAAATTGAATATTTAATTGAAAGTTAATTTTCTCTGTTAAAAATCCATGTTTTTGGTTGAAAATTAATTTCCTTTTTTGAAAATGTAAATATTTAGTTATAAGTAGAGAAAACTTTTTAACTTCTCTTCTCTTATTTCTAGAAATTTTAAAGTTGGTCTTAGCTGGGCGAATGGGAGAGGCGATAGACTTGACGAGTCGATTATATCCGGGTTTGTTGGAACGAGACCCAAATCTCCTCTTTGCGCTCAAGTGTCGCCAGTTTGTGGAAATGGTGAATGGAAGTGATTCCGAAGTCTATCTGAGCAGCAGCGAAAACCAAACGAGCGTTATTCAATCGACCAAAGCCTACACAAAACCCTCGATGAACGGAAACGTAGAAGAGATGAACCTGAATAACGCCATGAACGGTGGTGCCGATCAACAATTTATCAACGGTCAGATCGAGGATGACGTCGATATGGAGGAAAACACCATCATAAATGGTGTTAAAAACACTAACGGGTACCAAAATGGAAATCTGAACACGAATGGGTATAAATGCCAAAATGGGGAAGATGTCGATATGGGTAAGGATCTTAATCTGTTTACCTTTAATTATAAGGATGAATTAGTAATCCACCTATCTATCTATTTATTTATTTAGGGTGCTTACTAATCGGTAAAACCAAGAAGTAATTGTGAATTGAAATTAAATCACTAAAACAGGAAAACTGTAAAGTTTGGATTCTTTATAAATTATGAGGGGTTAATCACTCGAATTTTGAGTGTACATAAGGTTTCAAGACATACATAAAATGATATGAAATTCAACCTTAAATATATTTTATTTGTGCTTTTATTAAAAGATTTAAAATTTGCAACCCGGAAATAATCAGGAATTTTGAGAGGCGAAATTTAGTAGACACCCTGTAATTTAAATGTTCATTGTTTTCAATGTGAGTTTTTAAAATTATTAATTTCTTTTAATGCAGAAGTCGACACTACTAATCACAATCAACAACAAAACGGCAATTGTGGAATGAGCGTTGATTGTTCGACAGCTAAGAGTGCCAAGAAACAATTGTGCGGAGGTAATAAACAAGCAATCGAGAAAATGTTGGAGTTTGGGAGACAATTGTATGCGCAGTCGTTACTTCTGAGACAGCAGCATGGAAAGAACGAGGGGAATAAAAAAATGTTACAGGACGCTTTTAGTCTTCTCGCTTATTCAAATCCATGGAATTCCCCAGTGGGATGGCAGTTGGATCCTCAGCAGAGGGAAACCGTCTGTGCAAGGCTCAATTCTGCCATATTAGGTGAGAAAGATCATTTTTTTTTTGCGCAATGAATTTCAAACCAATTCAGATGCTTCATGAATTGCTTCAATTTTTTTTACATTTTTCAGCCTTTAAGCACTGTTCGAATTCCAGGTGTTTTTAATATGATATTTTAGTATTTTGAACCATCTCAAGGATAAAGTGAGGTTTTTGTTTGCAAGAATTTTTATTTAGAGTTTCTAATGTATTTTAAGGAATTTGAAAGTTCCTTTTGGAATTTTAAAAGATTTTGAAGTTTTTTGAGGAATTTAAAGGATTTGAAATGATTTTTAGAAATTTTAAAACAATTAGTAAAAATTTAACGGTTTTCATGAAATATTAACAAAGAATGGAGAATTCGTCGAATTTTAAGAGGTTTCTAGGAATTTCAAGAAATGTCAATGAATTAAAAAAATTTAATTAAATGTTTAATTTCAAAAGACTTTCAATTTTTGAAAAATTTCAATAGTATTTTTACTGAAAATTTATTCGCATTTTTAATACTTTTTTGTCAAGGACATTTGTCTGAAAGTCAGGGAAATGTCAGGGAAGAGAAAAAATTGAATCTTGTGGCCACCCTTATAATATATTTTAAAAATTTCGTATTTGTAATATTTTATTTTCTTCTTTTTTTACAGAATCGAGTAATTTGCCTCGACGGCCACCCTTGGAAGTTGCAGTTTCTCACGCCCGGGAGTTGGTTCGCCTGATGTCGAGTAAAGGTCTCGGAGCTTGCAGCTTCGCAGTCGTAGATAATATTATCCAATATTGACGGTGCCTCCCTCTGCTGCCACGAGCGCCCCTTCTACCTGCCCGAGTGTGGTGAGTGCCCTCGTATTTAACTGGAAAAAGTGCCTCACGATCGGTGGACCCGGCCAACAACGAACGATTTTTCATGCCGTCGGAGCGCTGTGATTCCTATTAAAAAAAGTACCGTGATTCGTTCGGCTCTTGATGCTCTTGATCGTACACAATGTCCTCGTTAAACTCTTAACATAAAATCGTGTACGATTTCGGGAACACTGGACTGCAATATCACAATTCCGTTTTGGTTTTGCCGTGTTTCATACGGCACGACTCTCGCTTAGAAAGAAAGATTCAAAGAGAGTAAAAGGTGACGAGAAAAGCAAAGATAAGAAAAGTGAAGAAAAAAGAAAAATTAAGAGTAATTAAGGAAAGATTAATAAAATTTAAGGAGTGATGAAGATTTGGAGAATGATTAAAAAAAAGTTAAGAAAAGCTTATCAGTATAGTATTTCGAATTGTCGATGTACGTAAAGAAAGTTGATGTTATAAATAATGGTTCGCCTTAGTTACGTTTGCATTAGATAAGTTTTGGATTTATGACGTCTCAATGGGAGAATCTTTTAGGAGACGAAGACGGAACGTGGAGCAGATGATTCTCTTGATGCAGCATCGCGATGTCGCGTGCCTCTTCAGCTAGAGCAACTCGATCTCACACAACAAGACACGACACAAAGCTGAACGCTCAGACCTGCCAACCAATAAAATATTCAACATTTTTTAGCGTTTATTCAAAGAGGAACCTACTACCTACTTCAACCTGCTGCCCACACAACGGCAATGTTCGACGTTTCGCTAAAGTCTCTCGCTCCCAAAATCTACCCCAGGAAATTCAACTTCAAAAGGCTCAAATAATTGTAATATCTTTTTAATTTAGCCAAACTCGATGTTTTGGATTATTTTTAAGTCAAAAGTTATTTTGATTGCTATCCAATTACGGCGTTACGAGATTTAAACATTCATTTGTATGCCTTAAAAACAAGGCACTTTTAATTTTGATTTTAAATATGAGGACTTTAGAAAAAACGATGGTTTTTTCCTATGAGAATCATTGTTTTTAATTTTGGGGCCCAGATTTGGGATCGAGAGAACGCCCTGCTCGTTTTAGAGACGGATGAGGTCTTACGTTTATATAAATATAATTACGAGAAAGAAAAAAAAACTTAACTAAAGAACGATCTTGTACCCTACACTAAGTAATTGTTTTTTATATGCGACATAGTATATTATTATATTATATATTATTAAACAAAAAGATGGAAGTCATATGCAGCTAGTGGTAAGCGTGCGTTTAAATACAATAATTTACTATAATATAAAGAGGATACAAATTAAATAGGTTTATCAAAATCGAATAATTTTTTTAGCGTTACATTTTTTCCGTACCGAACGTATAAATAATAGAAGAGGATTGGAGATTTCGATTCGTTAAATTTTAGCCTCTGAGAGATATCAAAGAAACGGATCGAGATTTATTTCCAGTCCTTATTATTGATTGATTGATTGATTGATTGATTGATTGATTGTTGATTATTGATCAGATCATCGATATCCTGCCTCCTCACATTCGTCTTTTCCATCGCAGTGATTCTATAGAATTCCCTTCTCCCGATTTTACATCTCGGACATAATTCGCTGAACGCATATCTATGTAATAAATGATAATATATTGTAACGCGCCAATCTAACATAACTTTAATTTTTTCGTTTTTATTATCGCTGCTTACAGAAATATATACAAACATTTATAATATTTGTTTAACATACGTTGTTCGCATTTAGTTTTTCATTTTTCCTGCCAAAGCACGTCCTGTCTCCGTACCTTCTCAAAATTGTCAAAATTTAATTTAGCTCGTTTTTTAGTCCTTTTTAATTGTTTATTTTTACTTTTTTAGTTCTGGATAGAAGAAATTTAATCTGCAAATATATTCGAACTGTAAAACTTACAAATCTAAACAATAAAAATAAATTTTTTGCTAAATTATAATTTATAGAATATTTTGCCCATCTTCCAAACAAATTTTTGTCGAGCAAAATATTTTATTTACTTTTTCATTCTTATTAAGTTAAATATATATATATATTAAAATACAGGCAATTTTCTATTTTAACAATTTTTTTTCTCAATAATTTTACAGTGTCGAAAATTTTATTTTTGGTAATTGTTTAGTCGTTCCCTTTTTTGCATGAATCATGAGAGAGACTCACAAAATTTTGTTATTTTTGATAATCAGCAAGTTTGTCTTAGAAAAATAGAAAACAATGTGAGAAGTAGGAAAGCTCGCTATTAAAAATACTTAGTGGGCCGCGATTCGAACAAGTAATACATACTTTTTTTATAATCGCAAACTTGTTCCATCGAGCGGTTTTTCGAATTATAAGTGTTGCGTAGTTAATTAATTATTCGTGTCAAAGAATTCGACGCTTAATCTTTATTCATTCTCAATTAAAAGTAACACGACAAATGAAGCGAACAATGTGAAAGCTAAAATAATCCAGATTTTCATTATTATTTTTCTCAAAATTTATTTTTGTTTCAGATAACTTTGCATTTTTCTGAGGAAGTCTGATTTCCTGTGATATTCGACCAATCAAGATTTTTCTCAAAAAAATCTCAAGTTATCAAAAATGTCTTCAGCCGGGCAAAATATGATCGAGAAAATTGGATTTTTTGAAAATGAGAAGTGATACTGTTCGCTCTAAATCTATGACACGATTAATTAAAATTGTTTATCGTGACTGTGTGCGTCGTTAAACGGCTCATAGCGTGGTCCAAAAGTCAGCAATTATAAAAAGAAAAAAAAACTCAGCCCTCTTTCAACGAAGGGACGTGTACACGTGATAAAAAGCCATAACGAACTAAACATAATAATTTCTGTATGTGATAACCTTTAGCAAGTAGAAATTAAACGACGATTGACTAGACAATCCTAGGAGTTCTTAAGATAAGCTCATGATCTTCATTTATTGAAAATGTCAAATACAAAGTCGAGAGAAAATTCAAATTGAATAAAATTCATCATTCATCAATCGTATTTTAAATTAATCAGGATCTCGACTTAAAACAATTATTTTTTTATTTTCAAGTTTTTCAATTAAAGTATTTAGAGAGCCTTTTAAATACAGGGGCTACTTATATTGAAGGTAGATCTTTCGAATTTTAACAGCTAAGAAGAATAAACAAATATTTTGCATAAGAAATTTCCTGAAGAGTCGAGAACCTGTTGACCAGAATCTAATTCTTATTAAGATTTCGGATTAAGGATTTTTAAATTGGAGAAAATTTAATTGACTCTCCTTTGCAACGACATACTTGGTCCGCTTTTCACAATATTTAAATTAAAAAAATTAAATGATTAAATCTCAACAAAGTAGACTTTCTGGACTAAGCTATATTGCCGATGGATACCATTTAATAAATTAATTATTAATAATATACGTATACAAATTTTTCAATACTTGAATGTAATTGTACAATAGTAGCCAATATGTAAATATACGAGGTGTAAACATGATTTCTTCTACGAGGGTTACACTATGTGGGACGGCTGAAAAGTCCCAAATAATAAAATTCCCGAATAGAAAAAAAATTGCCGAAGTAGAAAATTCTCGAACTGGAAAATTGCCGAAAGTTTATAATGTTATCAAAAATAAATATTTCTGAATTTAGATATTCCCCAGATAGAAAATTTCAGAAGTTACATAAATTCCAGAACTAAACATTAAAAAAATGTTTTTTTAAAACATGTTTAAAACATAATTTATAAAATTTAGATTTTGAGAATTTTATAAAATCGGCAATTTTGAAATTCGGAAATTTCGTTTTTCTGGATTTTTCAGTCGTCCCCAATATATTTTTAATTATAAGCAATTGTGAACTGTTTTGGATTCTTTTTACAGAATTTTCGTTTTTAGTCTATCCGAACTGTTAAATAGTAAAGTGAACGTTTCTAGTTTTTTGAGGAATCCAAAATCATGTGTAGAGACTAAACTGGAATCAGAAGCATTATCTGGAATCTACTGGATTTATATTTTAAGACAAGAAACAAAATAAGAGGAGTTTCGAAGTACATAGATATTAATTGTTCTTTTCTCAAAAATGCAAATACACTTACGAGAGTGTGTAAATAACAATCTGTGTGAGGTAATAATGTCGATAGTTGTTTAGAAAGAATATTAAAATCAATAGTCCTTGTAGATTGTGTTTTAATCTATTCAGAATGAAAGCGAAATTGGTTTAGATTTTACTTATTTACAGCAATTTGCTTATTTTAAGTTTTTCTAAGTATTTTTCTTGTTTTTGGAATGTATTTAGAAACTGATACTTTTTTAATGGTGAGATCCCAGGATAAAATTTTTTATTTTATTAATTGTCACTTTTATTTATTTTGCTTTGTGGATTTTTTCAGGTTTTATTGTTTATCGGATGAAGATGAAAAGAAGAAAATAAGAGAAATGAAGGTGAAACTGTCTGAAGTTAAATTTTTTGAGTTTAAAAAATTTTTATGGACTTTTCCGTACAGAAGAATTTACAGAAAAAGAGGATTCTGCTTGGTAAGTACTAACAATTATTTTATTTATAAAATTTCAATTTTTTTACCTAAGGGGGAATTGGAAACTGTAAATTTTGTATTCAATTTGAAATTTATACGTGTTTCAGAATTTCTTTTAATTTAAGGGTGTTGGAGTCAAATTCTAATCTAAAAATTTGATTTCTTCATTTTACTCAACAAATATGATATTTGGAATTTTCTCCTTATGTAGAATTAATCAATTTTTAACCAAAATTATGCATACAAAGCGAGAAAATATGGAATACAAGTATACTTTAAATAAAATGGAAATATTCAATTTTGAAGTTAGATTTTGAATTCTTCGGTTTATGTAAAAAGTACTGAGATTAAATATTTTTTCGCTCTGTATGCAAACTTAAAATTGAAAAAATATTAGCGCCACAGAGCGAAAAAATAATTATTTATAATTTTCGTTAAGTAAAATGAAGAATGGAATTTTTAGCTTAACACTTGGGTCCAACGCCCTTAATTTAATTTTTTCAAATTCTTTTGAATTCTCATCAAATTATTCAAATTAATATAGAATTCCTCAGAACTTTTTTAGCTTTAATTTCCTAGAAGTCTTGAATTCTCGTGAACTATAATAATGAATTAATTATTATGAATAAAAATAATATACATTTGTTGAAATAATACATTTCTTAGGGTAACTGCGAATAAAGATTAATGCAAAACAAGGAATAAATCATTAAATCATGTTAATGAAAAAAAAAATTTAACCAAAATTAATATTTCCATTTTGAAAATTTTGCAAAAAAAAATTGTTCGTTTAGATGTGTTTTTTTAACATATTCTAAAGATCACAATTGCACAAAGCCAAAGGATTCCGGTTGAAATATAAAAAAATACCTACATTTGAAGTTGGACGGTACGCAGTGCCGGTGCTAAACCACCGGGCCCCGCACTCGTGGGGGGCCCCCAGTTTCTTAAGGAAAAAATATAATATGCAGTAAAATAACCCGGTTATACATTATATAATATATATATATTATACATTCTCATACACACGTCGCGCTCCGTGTTGCGCCCTTCGGGCGCTTGCGCGCTTCGCGACGCTTGCACCCTTCGGGACGCTTGCGCGCTTCGCGACGCTTACACCCTTCGGGACGCTTGCGCCTATTTTTATTTAAATTACTACAAAATGGAATGGAATGCAAACGAAAACTAATTTACTTAAGGTTCTATCGACCTTAAGGAGCACATTCTCATCAGGACACTCGCGCTTCGCGCTCGACTCTGTTTAAAAATATTTTTCATGATTAAAATGAAAACTACTCAACCTATTGAAAAATGGCCAAAGGAGAACTTGTAGATCTTTTTAAGGCCAATAATTATGTTTCTTATCATTTTCTCTGTATCTCGCGTTATTTGGCTCAAAATTTGAATTTTCGATTTTTTAAGGAAATTCAAAAAGTTATTATGTCTATCCTATAGAGTGTTCAAAAAGAAACATTTTTCATCTTTAGACTTTTTTTCATATCGTGCGTTGTTTGGCTTCTAATTCAAGTTTTATTTCATTTTTTTAGATTTTCAAAATATTATAAGTCTTTCAATTTTTTTTATCCAAAAAAGTCATTAAGAAAAATTGTTCATCTTTTGAGTACTACGAGCATCTGTCATTAGAATTTTTAAATTAAAAAAAAAAGTGGTTTCAAAAATTTTTAAAATGCTCCAACTTTTTGAATTTTTATCCAAAATGGCTGACCAACGAACTTGACCTTTATTTTAGGACACTAAAAGAGTATACAAAAGGACAATCCAATCGGTCAATTCTTTCGAAAGTTATCGTGCTAACAAACTAAAATCTACAAACAGATAGACAGACATACAGACAGACACATTCGTAAAAACATGTTTTTCGGGTTCAGGGGGTCCCAAAACGTGGACATTTGATGAAAACTGGGGGGGGTCAAATTTTACACAAATCTAATACATTCTCTCTGGTGAGAATGTAAAAAAATAATAAGGAATAGAATTTCAAATGGAATCTGACGAAATATTATTTAAAAATACATATGCTCTTTTTCTTGAAATCCCCGGCTTGTGTTACTTACCATATGAGCAAGTTTTTAAACCCGTTTTTTTTTTTACAATTTTTATATTTTCAAAAAAATTTTAGTCAACATCCGTCCGTGTTCATGTTCTTGACGGATGTTGACTATAATTTTTTTGAAAATGTAAAAATTGTGAAAAAAAACCGGGTTTAAAAACTTGCTCATATGGTAAGTAACACATGCCCTTAAAGGGGTCCCGTCGTTAATTTAAGCACTGGGCCCCGAAGGGTGTTAATTCGCCCATGGCTTTGAGGCAAATGTTAATATTAACCGATTTCGCTAAAATTTGGTGGAGATCATTTTTTTGGTCATTATAACAAAATAGGGTAGTGAGACCAGGAAGAATCGAAAATCGAAAAATAAGGACCACCCTATAAGTGCTCACAATGGCACCCCTAGTTTTTAGTTCGAATTTAGCTGGAATTCTTAAAAGTTCCTCTAGTTCCTGCGATAATATCTAGATGGGTCTGGAGGTACCTTCAATGATTCTCTTACAACTGAAAACGACCGCATCGAATGAATATATGAATGATATGAATCTATGAATGTATCCCGTATCCACTATGACCACATCGTGTCAACCCGGTATTCTGGATTTTCTATAAATCTATATCAAGAATTAACCCATCACTCATAAACCTCTCAATAATAATCATCAAAATCATCAAATCTGAACTAACCACATCTTCATCATCGTCATTAAAACGACAATATTAATAATAATAATAAATAATAATAACATAAAAAGGTCTTAACTCCCAAAAGATCAATGGAATACATGCGTAATGTTCTCCACAGAACTAACAGCGCAGAGGCATATACCACATAAGCATACATATTTCAGAAGCCTTACTAACTCCTGTTCATTTCTTCTACTCCCATCCCTGATAAAAGCTCCAAAGGAACGAAATCCATTCAAACTCTCTCCATCCTACCTAGAAAAAAAAAATTTTTTTAAAAAAGCTAGTCCTAGAGAAAGGTCAACCAGAAAAAGATTACCAAAATATCTCTACTTCCATAAATCTATTTTTCCATATAATAGCTCGATTTAGATGTGGTTTAGATTCCAGAACCCAGAAAAGTCGGGGCAAAAGCGTCAGGCACCGGCGCCGCGACGCCTGCCGGCGGCGTGTAAGTAAAGCACCAGTAGCATCGGCGCGACGACTCGTCGAGGCTTGGAAGTTGGAACTGTTCATCGATCGACGCCTGGACGTTGGCGTTGACGGCGTCGGGCGGGGCGAGAGGTCGCTTTTGTCGTCTATCCGCCAGTGTGCGTTCGACTCGCCGCTGTCAAAAGTCGCCGAGTCGTCCGTAAGCGCGGTCTGTCAGCCGACGTTCGAAAATTCCCCGAAACCCAGTGGAATAGACCCTCACAATTCAGCCAGGTGCCCCTCAGTGTGAAAACTTTTCCGCGCCACTCGTATGGCGCTCGCGAAACCCGCGAGTGTTCTTGGTGAAAGGTGGCAAGTCGTCCCCAGAACGTGATCGCGCCCCCCCGGGCTAAATTATATGCCCCCCCGACAACCTCACGATCAGCGCCGGTTCCTCTCGATTATCGATCAAATAAACCGATCAGATGGGAATCAGTGACGGGAAGTGAGTCATCTTCCGGGAATAGAGACAGCCTCAGGAGAGGACAGAAATCAGGGAATCGTTGTATGAATTCGCCTGGAGAAACCGCCGACCACCCTGGCACCTAGCAGACGCCGATTCGAGCACGGGGTATTTCCCAGTGTAAGCTCTCGACTTTCACAGTTCCACCCCATCTCATTTCCTCTCTCAATATATTTCTTCTCTCAATATATTCCCTTTCTCAATATTTTTCTATTTCAATTATCCAATTTCAATCATCCAATTACAATTACCCAACTTCAATTGCCCATTTCCTCTCTCTTTTTTTGACTCCCATTATCAATTTTTTTCTGGTCTTTCGTCTCTCTTTTACCCCCTCTGATTGTAATTCTCTCCTTTTCTCAGCGCCCCTTCTCCCTTGAATTTCATTCCCCGTTCGCGCCCCTCTCCGGCGAATGCCCCTCCCTCGAGATCATCTCTCTCCTTCTCTCTTCCAGTCTCTCTTCCCTTCCAGTCGCTTCTCGCTTCGCCCCAGGACCAAACGTAGATTGTAGAATCCACTGGATCCACCATCCGCTCTCAGAGTAAGATTCAGACCACATTCAGACCCTCGGGTTGCCATCGGCGCAGGCATACACGTGTGGAGGGATTCTGGGCAATCTGGGAAACCGACCCCTGAGAGTACAAGAGTTTTTACTGTTGCCTTGGTTATGTTTATATTTTCTAGAGCCGACCAAGGGGAGGCTCTGTCTACTCTGCGCAACGTATTTCGGAATTAGAATCGATTCGAGACTTGCGGTGGTGGATAGAATTCAGGACGGAGCGCTAATCATACAGTTATTGACACTTTGGGCTAAATTTAGAAGAGGGGTAATTAAGCGATTTAGAACTCTGGTCGGGATTCAGCCGGTTGTGGTCTGTGTGGGGTCTGCAGTTGCAAGGGAGGAAATTCAAGAATTGAAACAATCAATAGGTTGGGTGGCTGCTTTCAGATCCTCGAGATTTTACCATGTCGCTGATATTTGGATGTCCTTTCTTTTTTGTCCTTTTGGATGTTTCTTTTTTGTCCTTCTGGATGTTTCTTTTTTTACGCGTCAATCTTTGGAAAGCACACCACCATTTTTAATACGCCCTCTGCAAGACACACTCTGCAAGACTTCTAAATAATAGTAGATCTTTATTACTGCAGTTCTCTGTTTAACGGGGAAATACTTACAAGCAATCAATGATTACATCAAATTGCCAGCCACTGCTGATTGGTTTACAACTTAAATATTGAAGATTTTGTTCAAAAGATTTTGTTCAACAACCATGTTTCAATTGTTCCTTAACCCTTTGGGTCCGGCACCTATAACCAGTTCAATGAAAATGCTCTCCTTTTAGATCTAACTTTGATTCCCACTGATACAGTGCATAATAGGGTGGTCCTCATTTTTTCGATTTTCGATTCTTCTTGGTCACACCCCCCTATTTTGTTATAATGACCAAAAAAATGATCTCCACCAAATTTTAGCGAAATCGGTTAATATTAACAAGTGCTTCAAAGCACTCAAAGTTTTTTATGCAATTAACATGGGGAAAAGACGAAAAGTACCGTCCAACTTTAAGAGCAAATACCAGACTATGACGTCACGAATTACCAACCGGACAATGTATTTCTTTTCCATCTTCTTATTTTTAAACGAAGTAAAATATTTCGTTGAAAATTTGAGAGATGAAAGAAAATATATTAGCCGATCGCTGTCTGGTCTCTCAAAGCTCGTATTTTACATGAAAAAAATATTTTTCATCAATTTTCCATGTCCACTATAGCAGACCACATAAGCTTTGTAAATCCTGGTAAATCATCATATGGTCTGCTATAGTGGACACTGGACATGGAAAATTGATGAAAAATATATTTTTAATGCAAAATATGAGCTGCAAGGTACCAGACAGCGGTCGGCTAATAGATGTGTTTTTTTAACATAGTCTAGAGATAACAATTGCACAGAGCCAAAGGATTTCGGTGAAATATAAAAAAAATACCTGCATTTGAAGTTGGACGGTACTTTTCCCATGTTAATTGCATAAGAAACTTTGAGTGCTTTGAGGCACATGTTAATATTAACCGATTTCGCTAAAATTTGGTGAAGATCATTTTTTTTGGTCATTATAACAAAATAGGGAGGAGAGACCAAGAAGAATCGAAAATCAAAAAAATAAGGACCACTCTAGTGCATAAAGTAAAAAAAAAAATAAGATAAATAAGAATAAATAAAAAAAAAAACATTTCGGGACCTATGAGACCTAGTGGTTACATTTAACGTGGATTGAAGATACTAATACGGAAACTTTCTAATTTTGCCTCCAGGAAATTGTGGGGAGCTCTACGAATTGATTGTGCCAGATTCGGCACGTACGGAATCAAAGGGTTAATGTAGTTTTTCTTTTTTGGTACTCTGAGATTTAGTGTGATCTAAATCTAATTCATGATCAACTATGCTGGTGCAACAAGGAAAACTATACAGAAGAAACTACTATGGTTATTTTAAGTCACTACCACAGAAATAGTAAAATATGGTACACGAAAAAAAAGACATGGTTGGGCCAACCATATTTATCCATTTATATGGTTGGCCCAACCATGCCTTTTTTCCGTGTACAACTACAGTGTTTGGTTGCCACAACCTTAACTATTATGTGGTTGTGATAAGCATAGTGTTTTTCCGTGTACCGTATATTGATTTGTGATAGTTCTGGAAGTGTAGATGTTGAGTTTTGAAGCAGCATGACTATTGTTAAAATCAGTTGACAATATTGCTTATAGGAATGCAAAACACATTGCACCTTATATGATTTTTTTCTATAGAGGTCATTAAATGATACTGCACAGTTTACAAAATTAGCATCATATTGTGGTTTATAAGTTATCTCAAATTATGGCACACTGAAACAACTAGTGTGGACAAAATAATGTTTGGTTACTATGCAACTAACATTTTTTTTTGTCCCAACCAAATTTTAGTTGTTGCAACCCAAACGTTTAAAAACTTTTGCTGGCTCATCAAAATCTTTAGTTGTAACAACCAAAATTTCGTTGACACAATAAAAAATGTTGCTAGCTACATAGCAACCAAGTTTATTGGCTCTACCAACAGTTTTTTTTCAGTTCATATCACGGTGAATGCAGAGATCCATATTTATAAGCATTTATCTAAATATTGTTTTGGTTAAAGGCATGTGATACTTTACCATAAGAAAAAATTAGTTATACCAATTATACATTCAGAATAATACATATTTTTAGTATAAAAAAAATATCTATTATTATGAATGTATAATTGGTATAACTAATTAGCTCTTATGGTAAAGTATCACATGCCCTTAAAGATGGTCAGAATCACCAATGATGAGTCGATTTGATGCAATCGTATATTATAGTATCATCGCTTGGTTCGGTTATATTATATCGGTTGGGGGTCATCGCACAGAATAGATTTAAAGTTAATTTAATCAATTTTATCAATCGTTGGTCACGTATGTTCTCCTGTAGTATTTTGGATGATGTAATTAGGTTTCGGGACATTAATGAAGCGAAGAAAAAGGTTTAAATGTCATCAGGATTTTCAGCTCATATTGATTATCTCTCTTCTTAGATTTTGGGTAAGATGATTAGAATTTCCGCAGATGTGGAAGCCACTTGTGGAAAACCACAACAGGTTGTTGATGCTAATGATTATTTGGTCTAACAAGATTAATCTTGGTGATTAGAGAGAAGGATCAAGATTTTGGTCATGAAATGGATCCATTAGATTCCGAATTTGGGTGTGGTTGGTTAGGATGTACACATTGTTGAACAATCCTATGATTAGTGTTTGTCGACAGCTATATACAAGTAAATTATATATTGCAGACCTAGTTTGGGGGGGTTTTACAAGTTTAGATTGTTCATCTCTATACCCAGGTGGCACTGGTGATTTGCATACAGAGTACTTCAGATTTGCATAGTATCGATGCTACAGATTTCCAATCTATCTTAGCTATTCCTGTTATATGGGCTTTAACTCACCTTTCGAATGGGTTCTAGTTAAATTATATTAACTCCATTCCAATAAGTGTTCCTCTAGTTTCTAATCCTTAAAGATCCAGTCGTAGTAAAACGCAAAGCGTCATCCTGCTGCAAAAATATTATAAAACACTCCACGCTAAGTTAACCCCAATATACTTCAGCTTAACCCCAATGAAGAATCACGCGACACCCTTTTTATTGCCCAGGCACCATCTTGTAACTGCATAAAAGTTAGTCATACGAAGTCGCAAAATAGCCCATACAAGTCTGACTTAAACTCAAACCAACTCCCTCTTCCACACGAGTTTTCCTAATACAGTAGGATGCATTAATGCCTCCCCCTGTGTCTCTTTTGTTTTGTTTTCTTGGGGTCTATGTGTAACGTAGTGTGAAACGAAAGGAGGAAAACAAAAGAAGGCGTTGTGTAATCTAAAAGAAAAGCACTTACAACCCACATAAATGTGGGTTGGTGTATCTGTCTCAGCGATTTTTATCAGAATCATCATTATTATGATTATCATCATTGATCATTGTACCTACATTGATTCGTTATTCATTCTTCATTGTTCATTGATTAAATGATGTTTTATACATCCCCAGTATTTGAATATTGTAGACTTCAGTGCCTTATGGGAATTGAAGGAGTAATTATGAAAGTAGACTGTTCTCGATAGTTATACCTCGTATTATCGATTCGATATTTATAAGTCCAGATGGTGCCACGCATCATGGAAAGAATTGTTCCATCGAGAGATAAGAGTTTTACCCAATCCAGTGTAAGGGAGATATTGATTGGCGATATTAATATTTGATTTGTGGAATATATGTGCCACGGTTGTTAAAACTAGAGCTCAGTTCTGTGAATCTAATACTTCGAATTGGGAACATTGATTTAGATGGAACATTGATTTGATTTGTTGCAATTTTTGCAAGTTCGAGAAGATGTTGGTGACTTGGGCAGATGGGTGGTTGGATTACCCTGGAAACAATGAATGGCAAGGAGGTGAAGGTTCCTTCCTGAGTTTCGCAATCCAAATTGGGCAAGATGCCAAGTTGGACACGCGTTCGAAGGAGAGTTTTCCTTTTACGAGATCACTACGATCTTCTTAACGACTTTAGTGAATGCATGTCTCAATGCCAAAACCTCTATGGAATTTGACATTGTCGAGGAATTCAGATGGTAGAGATGTTGTAAATGGTTTAAATGTTTTAGATGGTTAAGTTGCTTCAGATTATGGAGATCCTTTGAATACTTTAGGTTTAGGAGGTGTTCATGAAGACGATGTTGATTATTTCAGATTAAAGCTGCAATTTCTAGAGGATTAGACAGTGTCAATAATTGATTGGTATGGTTTAGCTGATTCAGATCCAAGCTTTGTTGTTCTATATGTTTAATCTTTGGTTTAGATGATATCGAATCTTCAAAATTAATTATGGATTATTCAAATACAATTCCGCCCTATCATTAAAATGAACTGTTCCTAGTACGTCAGATCTTATAATCTCATGGATTAAATTACTCAGATCTTCTATAAAAATATCTCATATCCTTTCGACGAGAATTAAATGATAGATTATTCAAATTCAGTTCTTCCCAGCCATTAACATGAGCATGGTCTTAGCACCTCAGATCTAGATAATGTAATGGATTAAATTACTCAGATAGTCTTTAATAAAATTCCTCTTATCCTTTCAGAGAAAATGCTCATAATTCCAAAAGGTCACATAAGGTCACCGTATTCTCAGGGGTAATGTTACCTCTTTTATTTGCAAATTGCGTGTTTAAAAGCTTGTAACAAATCTCTTTTTTCTTTTTACATACAATTTGTTAATCCTCTAGAAAGGGTAATAAAATGGAGAGTAAAATTAACATAAGCTATTTAATTCCCTCTCAAATCTTGCAACAATTTATTTCGTCAAAATTTCGTGATACGTTTATTAGAAATTGTCATTCGATACTAGAATCAATCCAAAAACAATATTCAGATGCCAGCCAACCTTTTCACCCTATGCCACAACATAAACAATACACGAAAGTGGCTATAATATAAAATCAAATAATCATTCGATCAACAACTCAGACAAATTCAATAAATAAACTTTCGGCAATTATAAAGACGCGATCGATACAAAATTAGTCAACCGACAATTTTGAAAATATTTCTTACGAGAAATTCATTCCGAGTATCAGATGATAAATGAGAAATATGGGCAGGTACAAATAACAGCGATAAAGCACACATAAATACAAATAATCCCAAAATATGATCACAAATGCGATAGAACCAAATCAGATAAATTTAAATAGCGATTTGCATTACACAATATAATAAAACGGGCTGGCATAGCCAAGAACATTATAAAATAACATCAGCGAGAAACACGGGTATCAATATCCACACTATTATAGAAATTAGGAAATCCTAATATCGATTTCCACATCAGAAGAGAATCAAAAACAAATGGCATACATTTTTTTTACATCTTTGTACGATAC
>UCOK01009336.1:0-19083 GCA_900474325.1 Synergus umbraculus | reverse complement strand
ATCTCTCAGTCTATCTCTACGCAGAAAAAATTTTAATTTCTTTCTATCCCTAAATCTATCTTCCTATGCCAGAAATTTGTATCCCTTGCTATCCCTACGGTTATCTCTCCCTGACTAACTTATTAATTTTAATATTTTAAATACGCATATTAATTTTCTAAATACAACATTTTATACATAAATATTATTATACTCTTACCACTAATGTATATAGCACTGAAAAATCTGCATCTATAGGGACGCGAACCCACTGAGCTAACGAAGGATTTTAAAGTTATATTGTAAAAACCAATATCACTCATCCAATCTAGCTCTATCCCTATCTATCTCTTATGTTTATCAATCCCTACCTTTTTCAATCTCCTTGTCAGTCGTCATAATAACTATATAATCTCTTTCTTTTAATCTCCTCATTTCTAACCCTTGTACAATGCAGAAAAACAATTTTTTTTATCAGATTATATAGAAATTTATCTTTAAAATAAACCTAAGAAATTATTTTAAATATTCATTATTTAAAAAATTATCGATATTTTCATATGGCTATGGTCACGCCTTCCATATCAAATAATTGCAAATAATAAATAGTTTTTTTAAATTAAATATTTGAACCGAAATTAAATAGTCAAAGATTTGTTTGGATAGAAAAAAGTTAAGCTGAGACTGATAAGAATACATTGAAAGAGATAAGTTTAGAACTAGGTTGAGATAGAAATTAAGAGATTGAAACACATAGGAGTGAATTTAGATTTATAAGGAAATAGAAACGAATAGATGAGGTTCGGCGAGTTTGAAAGGAATAGAAAAGTGGGGATTAAAGGAGATCGAAGCGAGCTGAAATTGACAAGGAAATATAAAGGGATTGACAATAATAGGCAAAAGATATGAAGGAATAGAGAAGAGAGGATTGATATAGATAAGAGCTATTTTGAGTAACATGTAGATAGAAAGAGATAGACGAAAATAGATAATAGATTGAAAGAGATAGATAAGTGTGGATTGAAAGAGATAGGCATGGATGTAGATAATCAAGAGATAAAAAGGAATAGAAAAGAGGAGATTCAAAGTGATAAGAGTGAAGATGGATTGAAATGGATATAGAAAGGGAGAGAAAGGTATATACAGAGATAAAAAGAGATAGAGAAGTGGGGATTGAAAGAGATAGGAGAGAATGGCGATTGGCAAGGAAATAGAATGATATAGGTGTAGATAGACAAGAGATAGAAAGAGATAGAAAGATATAGGCGGAGATAGACAAGAGATAGAAAGGGATAGAAAAGAGGAGATTCAAAGAGATAAGCGTGGATTTGGATTGACTTAAAGTTCAAGAGTGGTGAAAACACATTTAAGTATAAACAATCTTCTTCGCCTATAATTTCATTGTTTGTCATTGATATTTGAGGACAGCTACCTGCACTTTTATTAGCCAAATAGACCCATCCCATGCTTTTGCTGGTATGGGACTGCTGAACCTAATAATATTAAATAATTTATAATAATAAATAAGAAAATGTTATAATTCCTGTCTGGAGTTTTTTTGAAGTATTTAATTTTTTTTGAAAAACCTTTGATTTCTTTAAAAAAAATTTTTTAATTCCTGGATTTTTTGTTAAAAGAATGGTTCCTTGTAGAATTCCTTGAGATATCTTCACCAGAGGTTTTTCTTGTGATGAGAAGCCAAATATTGAACAAATTGATGATATTATTAATAATATTTGAATATTCATTTTATAAATTATTCTTGAAGAAAACTATTAGTACATAAAAGAAAATGTTCAAGTCTTAGCAAAGATTTCTCGAATGCAACTGAGTACACTTAATGCTTTTACCAGAGATTATATCAATTTAAAAATCATAAGTATCTTTCACGTTTTTTTTTAGAGATATCATACAAATGACATTCATATTATTATTAAAGGTGATAATGACCGATTGACGCAACTGAAATGGCGCTATCAACGTTATACCCTACTGAAAATTCCTATATGGTTTCTTTTATAGGATCTTATTATAGGAATTTTTAAAGGAACCTGCACATATGTTCCTATGAGAGTTCCCATATAGTTTTTGACATGTGCTTCATCCTTCAAGAAATGAGGCGCAAGGATCCTATATAGGTTCTTGTACTGCAGGTTCCTATGTAGGATCATGCGAATTATTATTTTTTAAACATATATTTTTTAAACTATCTAGGATCCTGTAAAGATTTCTACATAGGAAACTATGTAGGAATAACTACCTGAAGGAAACTGCACAACAAGAAACTACATATATGAATAATTATTCAATTTATTAAATTTCGCAGGATCCTACAGAGAATAAGAACCTATATGTACGATCCTTGTCTCATTCCTTGAAGGAGGCGAGACACATGTCAGAAACTATATATGGGAACTCGTCTCATATAGGAACATGTGCAGGTTCCTTTAAAAATTCCTAAAATAGGATCCTACAAAGGAAACCTTATAGGAATTTTCAGTAGGGTAAGTAATTAATAGGTTCGGTTAGAATCTATCTATTTGAATCTTTGTCAATCTTCAGAATTGAAATAGAATGAAAAAATTTATATCAAATGTATCCTTCCAAATTTATGCCAATCCAGCCAAGTTCCAATCTAAAATTGGAATTTTTTCCCTCGGTAGGATTAATCAATTTTTAACTCGAATTATGCACACAGAGAGAGAACATACCTAATTCAAATATGTTGCGTATAAGTGAGTATAACATAATAATTATCAGTACTTTAAACTGCGCGCCAATAGCAACCAATCAGATGCCAAGTGTCATGCAATGCGCAGTGATATCACGTGTTTAGTGAATATGAGAATTTAAAAGAATTAAATTTTTAAATTTAAAAGAACAAATTATGAGAATTTAAAAGAATTTAAGAGAATTTAAGATTTGTAGAAAAATTGTTATTGTTTACATTATTTACATAGTTAAATTTTAGTAATTTATTAGCTAAGGCATATTTAGGAATGTAACATATGCAAAACAACAGCTTACTAGTTAACTAAAGCCACAAAATTCATCTTATAATAAACGTTACTTTATAGGTTATGTTACTGACTAACATAACCTATACTCTGCACACATTTATGACAGTTTTTTCATTTACTACTTGTGTAAAGCTGATTAAGAAGTAATCGAAGTACAAAAAACAGTTTATTACACTTTATCGGTTAATTAATCAATAATTATCTCCCTTGTCATAAAAATCTCTAAAATCATAAGTTCTTATAAATTCTTAGAGAATTTAAGTCTCGGTTATATTCTCGGTTATATTCTCATTCTCGTTACCGTTCTCGAAGTAATATAACCGACTAAGAACTCTAAGTGAATAGTGAGAAAGAAATATGACAGAAAATGGACAAATACCAAACTATGACAATGTATGTATTTTTTTCCACCTTCTTATTTTTAAACTAAGTAAAATATCTTATTGAAAATTTGAGAGATGAAAGAAAATATATTAGTCGGCCGCTGTCTGGTACCTTGGAGCTCATATTTTGCATTAAAAATATATATTTATATATTTTTTATGTCCAGTATCCATCTATAGCAGACCATATGATGATTTACCAGGATTTACAAAGATTATGTGATTTGCTATAGTGGATCCATGGAAAATTGATGCAAAATATATTTTTCATGCAAAATACGAGCTCCAAGGGACCAGACAGCGATCGGCTAATATATTTTCTTTCATCTCTCAAATTTTTAACGAAATATTTTACTTAGTTTAAAAATAAGAAGGTGGAAAAGAAATACATTGTCCGGTCGGTAATTCGTGACGTCATAGTTTGATATTTGCCCTTAAGGGGTTCGAGTGTACACCACGGTCGTATACACAGGTCCAGAATCTCTGGTGATGGGAGGAACTCGCGTTTTGAACAGGATTAGAGCTTCGAAAAGTGGCCACCAAGTAATCAGGTATAGAGCGTGATGATCGACAAGTGTATGGTTTGTTTACATGCGTCGACATCACGAACCTCTTTCAGTTCCTGTTAAAATTGTTCAAATATATCAAAAAATAGATTAGAAAAAATCCTGATGCATTTTTTAACAGAAATAAATATATCTAATAACAGAATAAATGTATACGTCGTGATGATGTATACGACTGTGATCAGAACACACTTTTAGGTTAGTAAATAAACCATATATACTTTTAGATCATCACGCTCTAGTCTTGTGGCCACTTTTGGAAGCTCAAATCCTGTTCAAAACGCGAGTCATCGCTCCAATGCCCCCACCACCAGAGATTCTGGACCTGTGTATACGACCGTGGTGTACACTCGACTTTCCCAATAATAAAGATATCCAAACCAGAGTCGTTCCCAATAGTAAAAAATTCCTTTCCTCAAATTTCACATCAATTGCGCATGCGTCACATCAAATACGAATACATGTCTAGAGTTCTTAGTCGGTTATATTACTTCGAGAACGGTAACCAGAATGAGAATATAACCGAGAATATAACCGAGACTTAAATTCTCTAAGAATTTATAAGAACTTATGATTTTAGAGATTTTTATGACAAGGGAGATAATTATTGATTAATTAACCGATAAAGTGCAATAAACTGTTTTTTGTACTTCGATTACTTCTTAATCAGCTTTACACAAGTAGTAAATGAAAAAACTGTCATAAATGTGTGCAGAGTATAGGTTATGTTAGTCAGTAACATAACCTATAAAGTAACGTTTATTATAAGATGAATTTTGTGGCTTTAGTTAACTAGTAAGCTGTTGTTTTGCATATGTTACATTCCTAAATATGCCTTAGCTAATAAATGACTAAAATTTAACTATGTAAATAATGTAAACAATAACAATTTTTCTACAAATCATAAATTCTTAAATTCTCTTAAATTCTTTTAAATTCTCATAAATTCTGTCATATTCTCGGTCATATAACCTGAATTTAAGTTCTCGAGAATTTAAGAACTCTATACATGTCGAGTGCAAGCTGTGCAACGCATGTGCAGTAGTTATCAAGTGTTAATTGTGAGATATTCTGTTTACTATTGGGAACGAAATGTCTTTACTATTGGGAACACGTTATTATTGAGGAAGTCGAGTGTAGTGGTGGTATATCCGCTAGACGGAAATAACTAAAATTCCCTAGGCAAAGAAGGCAACATAAAAAAAAAAGTGTTTGGAGTTTAGAAAAATTATTGAACTTACGTTTGATTTACGTAAAACTTTCTGATTTTATTAAATTCGGATTCCTACGTTAAATTACATTAAAAGTGTTTTTCATTTTGAGTAGTCCGGATATCATGAATCGAATACATATGAGTTGACGTTTCACACTTTTGAAGTGATGATGTTTTCCTGTTTCCTGTTTTCGAGAGAAAACATGGCGGTACACATTTGTCGGGTTAAGTTTTGTTTATAAATTTTTTATTACATAAAGACTAAGCAAGTTTTTAAAAATTAACATAGTTTACCAATGGTCGCTAAGCATGTGGTGCCAGTGATAAATTAAATGTAAAACATAAAATAATTAAGGAATTTTGACAATTTATTATTTTTTATTTATCTTGCCACACCCACATCATATTTAATTAATATTAAAAAAAATTCTCTGCCTAAGTAAGTACCATTTTTATTATTTACAATAATGTACTAATATTTAGATTTTCCAATAAAAAGATCTATTGCTTTAATGTCTTGTTAAAAGATATATGTATGTCTTTAGTTTTCCTAACCTATAACTAGATCTTCAAAATAATACGAAAATAAAATTCTAAACTATCTATTATTATACGAATTATGACAGAACATCGTTTTAACATAACACAATTTTTTTATAAATTGTCTCACGAAAATGCAGAATTCACTGATAATGGCTGATTTTCACACGAAGGGAGATGATTTTTCCAAGAAGAGATTCCAGAAAAATAAAGAAAATCTTATTAAAGCAGATGTAATGCTTGTCAAAGAAAATGTTATGCTACCGACAATTTTGCCTGCACCTGAGGATACATTAATATTTTGTCCTCGAAGTTGTGATCCAAAAGAAACGTATAATATTAGAAGAAAAATATCCAGAACCTCTAAGGAATCAGAGATTTGCAAATCGACAAATAAATTGGACAAGAAATTGAAAAGCCTCTCCTTCGAGGTTTTTTAAGAGTATTTTATCTGAAAATTAATTATTATGATTGATTGGAAAATGCGCACTATACATTTTCCTATCTTAAACTGGGGGTGCCATTGTGAGCACACAATATGCGCGCTTTCATTCGCTTATATACTTTTATTTAAATTTCTTAAGGTTCTATCGTCCTTAAGGAACACATTCTCATCATAGATATTCATAAGTTAGAAAATTAATTATTAAAAAATGTTCAAGGAAGAATTTGTAGATCTTTTAAAAACCAATAATTATGCTCTTATAATTTTCTCTATATCACGCGTTATTTGGCTAAAAATTTGAATTTTCGATTTTTCACGAAAATTCAAAAAATTGTTACGCGAGTCCTGTAGAGCGTTCAAAAATATGTATTTTTCATCCTTTAACTCTTTCTCATGTCGTGCGTTATTTGGCTGTAAATTAATTTTTTTTTTTTTCAAATTTTCAAAATGCTCTAACATCTTTAGTTTTCATAAAAAATGGCTGGCCAACGAACTCTGGCTTCATTTTAAGACACGAAATGAGTATACCAAAGGCCAATCCAATCCGTTAATTCTATCGAAAGTAATCGTGAACGAAAGATAAAAATCTACACACACACACACACAGATAGACAGACACATTGGTAAAACCAATGTTTTTCGGATTCAGGGGGTCAAATTTTACACAAATATAATACATTCTCTCTGATGAGAATGTAAAAAGTGATAATGTTACCAAAATATCGAAGACATTGCTGTTCAATACGTAAAAATCTCTTAAAATTTTATAAAATTAGAAATGTCTTAAAACCTCGAGCAATCCCTCTTTTTTAAAATTTTGTGGAAGATGAAGAGGTTTCTAAGAACTTTAAGAGATTTCAACGAATTTTAAGCAAATTTCTAATATTTTCTTGAAATTTCGAGGAATATTGAACGACTTTTAAGAATTTCATGAAACCCCTTTTAAAAAAATCTTTTGATATAACTTAAATTCTCACGAATTCTACTGGAAGTTGAAATCATTTGAAATCGTTTGGAATCTCTTAAAATTTCTTAACATTTTTTAAATCTTGAAAACTTTGAAATCCTGATATCTCATGTACACTCGAAATTCGAGTAATTTATTTTAATCTATATTATTTTTATTTTTACTTTTTAAAATTTATTTTAGGAAACTCTACCTAAAAGCAAAAATCTAATAGAAGAAAAAAGATCAGCGCCACCAGGATTTCCACGATATATCTGCTTGAAAAATTTTCTCTCCCAATCAACTCCAAGAATAGTATCAGCTAAATCCAACTCTTTCTCAAACGAAGAGAAATCTGAGTACCATTATTCCCAAAAATCTTTACCTCTAAAAAAGGAAGACTTGGGTCTACAAAATAAAGTTGAAAATTCTTGTGATTCGATTCAAAGTAAATTACCAATAAAAGTAGAAGACAAAGTTCAAACCTATTATTTAAAAAATGACCAGAAATCGTTAAACCGTGAAGATATAGCTGAAAGCAAATTAGAGAGTTGGAAATCGAAATACTCTGAATCAGAAAAAACCAAAAATAAGTTAATAAATATTTTTTCCAAGGAGGGAAATAAGAAGAGCGAGGAAAAAAAAGTAGACTGCCAAATAAAATATTCGTGGCAAGATATCGAAAATTGGATTCCGCCTGTTCAAAAAGAAGAAATTACTAAAGCAGAAAAGAGAAAACTTGATTGTAGAGTGACTTATTCTTGGCAAGTTGTAGGAATTAGTACACAAACGTCTCTCGAGTTTTTACAAAATTTCGACAAGAATTCTGGGAATGAGAGGCATCACCAATGTAAAATAAAATATTCTTGGCAAATATTAGGAAAGGGTACACAAGTTTCTTTGAATGATTACGAAAATTATTTAAGTTTGAAGGGAGATTATTGGAAAGGTTCAATTTTCCTTCCCAGAGAAAATTATAATAAATGGAATAAAATCAAGTCATCAGAAGAAACTTTTAATCCTCAAAAAAAGACTATTATTTTATACAGCGAAGGGACACAAACTTTCACTGATAAAAGAACTCAAACGGAATTGACAGATTGTCGTGTTAAATATTCCTGGGAAAATTTAATTCAACTTCAATTGAAATCTCACGAATTTTCGAAGTTTGATGGCGCAGAGAAAATTTCGTATGATAAATATTGTGTGGATTATTTGAAAACTCGGTTGGAGCCAATTAAGTGTTCAGCGAAATATTCTTGGCAGAAATTAATCAGAGAACGTTTAAAATAAGAAAATTAATAATTAAATTAATTAAAAGAAAATTAATGAAATTAAAAATCCAATTTTTGGGCTAAGAAATTCGGAATTATCAAAGAATTCTGCATAGGGTGAGTAATAATTTGTAAACAGGAGAATTATTTGGCTAAGGCGTTTATAGAATTTCTGCGACTAATATATTGCTTTACTATTGTAATCCGAGCCTACAATTTTAACTAGTCCAACAACTTTATTGTTTTTAAGGACTTTTTAACGTATTTAAGGGAGTTCAAAAGAGTTTTAGGACTGTTAATAGCTATTGACTTTACAAAACGCGAAAGGAGGCAATTATCGGACGAGTGTGAGGTTGGCGTTACAAGCCGAAGGCGAGTAACGCCATCACACGAGTCGATAATTGTCTGTTTCGCGACATGTGAAGTACAAAGCTTTTCATGACCACTGTAACGAATTCGATTTTCGAAACAACATTTTTTCGAAAAAATTTTTTCATGACACATGTAAAGAAACATCGATCTTCGGTGTCTGTTAAGCGTTTCGAAGGGAGCCCTTTACAGTACAAGAGCGAAAGTACTGCAAAAGTAGTACCGAAAGTAAAATAGGGTATCCTAAAATAGATATAGATAGCCTAAAATATCTAAATAAATAAACCGGAGGTTCTGTCTCCCTACTCCCCCTCTCCCTCTAATCCTATCGTATCGTATCCTATCGATTCATATTCTATTGAATTCTATCCTATCGTATCCTATCCTAATGTATCCTATTCTATTGTATCCTATTCAAGCCTGTCGTATTTTATTCTATCGTATATGATACGATAGAATACAATAGGATATAATACGATAGGATAGAATACGAAAGGAGGGAGAGGGAGGAGGAAATAGTTTATTTCCCGAACACGCTTACGGGGCCCCAGCCAGCTTATTTCTCGCCATCCTGGCTGTACTAGTACACTAGTGCAAATTCGGACTATTGTTTCGAAAATCGAATTCGTTACAGTGGTCATGAAAAACTTTGTACTTCACACGTCGCGAAACAGGCAATTATCGGACTCGTGTGGTGGCGTTACTCGCCTTCGGCTTGAAACGCCAACCTCACACTCGTCCGATAATTGCTTCCTTTCGCGCCTTGTAAAGTAAATAGATATTAAATGATTTATAGGAATTTCAAAAATTTTTAAAGAGATTACACAAATTTTCAATAGGTTTCATTTGGTTGAAATTTAAGACGTCTAGTCTTACGATTCTTTTTAGATTTACTGGAAGAAGAAAAATATCAAGAATAGAAATTTTCGAAAGTTTCCAAAACCTAAAATTTTTATTTATTTACTAGAAGAAATTTATCTGACGTTGCACGGGGTTTTATGAGATTTCATAGAATTTAAAGAGATTTCATAAGATATGAAAAATTAAAAAAGGATTTTACGAGATTTATAGTGATTTTGAAGAATTTTAAGCAGGGCTGAGATTGTAATCAAATAGGTAGGGCGACCCACAGTTGTTGACTAGGAGGGGGGGTGAGTTTCATAAATAAAGTTTTTTTCTTAAAAAACTCTATTATTTATTTATAATAACTAATTTATTATATAATATTTATAAATAAATAATAGAATTTTTTAATAATGATTTATATAATAATTATTTTTTTATATTAGATGCCTTTCCCAAGATCGACCATATTGCCTTAATGGCCTTAATGAACAAATTATTATTATTATTATTATTTGTAAATATGATTTGTAATTTTTGCACTGAATTTAATTTTCCTAATCTCTAAAGTGATTTAAGAACTAGTTTCAGGAATTTTTGAATTTCAGAAATGTTAAACTCAAAAAATTAGGTAGGGAGGCCCGGCCTGCCTTGAAAAAAAGGTTGGGAGACCGGGCCTCCAGGGCCTCCATACAATCTCAGACCTGATTTCAAGGGAAAAAAAGGCTAAAGGATTTTAAAAACTGTCCAGAGATGATATAAGCGATTTTAATTGACTGAGAATTCAAAGGGATTTTTAAAAGAGTTTACAATAGTTTTCAAAAGGATTTTTCAGACTGCAGACGTTAAATTGGGGACACTAAATTTGCTCTTATGGTAATTACCACATGCCTTAAACATTTTTGAAATTCGTTTAAAATCTTCTTTACGTCGTTTAAAGTCTCTTCCAAGTATTTTAAGATCCCTTCAAATTCCTTGAAATTTTTCGTAAACCCTGCAAATTTTGGAAAATTTCTTATAATTTTTTGAAATATTTTGAAAATTGATCGATTCCCCCGAAATTTTTTAAAACGTGTTATATATTTTATGCCTTGATTGAATTGTGAATAATTTTTTTTTCAGGATTATAAATTGAGAACTTCCATGAACTCGTCGAGTGAACAATTGAAACTAGAAATCTCAACAAGGGTCTTTAATCAGTATTAAAATAGATATGATATAAAAAAATCGAAACATGGATCAGGTAGGAAAGAAACCAAAAGACTTTAGGAGCGAAGATGGCTGCGAAGAAAAAATTCTTTCAGAGATTAGGAATAGTTTGCCACTTTTACCAAAGATAAATAAGAATTGGAATGATAGCAACGCTCAAAATACGAAAAAGTCGTGTGAAGATAATCTGCTTGATCGTTTGGCAAGTGCAATTTCGAAGCAGAAGCAATACGAGCAAAGCCTGAATGCCACTTGGTTTGTAGACAACGGAGTTTTACGGGCAAATTTTATAAATGATGGTTCTATAAAAGGAGCTGAATTGCCAAAACACGTGGAAGAAAATATTAAGGGAATTGCTCAATCTGCTGAAGATTATATTAGCAAGTTGGAGGAACAATTACAAGATCTAGACTCTGCTGATGATCAAGTAAAAAATAGAATTTATTAACTAATGTTTAAGGACCAATTTCTCACCTCAAAGTTCGATTTTCTCATTTCACTCGACAAATATTATAATTAGATTTTTTTCTTTGTAGCGCTTTTACCTTTTTAAATAGAAATATGCATGCAGTGCTAAAAGAGGAATTGTTTAAATACCTTTTTTTCGTAAAATGAAAAGGAGTTTTGAGGGCAGATTTGGAATTCTTCGTTTTACTAAAAAATTATCAAAATAATACATTTTTTCTCTTTGTAGACCTACTTCTATGTCGGAATAGAGTTCACGTATAGAGCGAAAAAAAAATTTTATTTTAATATTTGTGGAGTAAAATGAGGAAATTTAATTTTGATGTTTGAATTTGTGTCCAAAATGCCGAAAGCTATCTGTAAAGTGTTAGTTAATGTAGTAATTAATGAAGCTTTTTTTATTTGTTTCAGATAATTAACAGCGCAAATAAGGCTTTACAGAATATCGATGAAGCTTACCAAACTTTAATGAACGAAGTCTGTTGCCAAATAAATCGCAAACGTGATTTGATAAAACTAGAGACTGAAGTGCATAAAAATGAAGGTCTTGCCCCTTTAAAAGCCTGTCGTCAGGAAGTAAAAGCTCAAATCCGAAGCACCCAGCATCTTATCGATTTAGTTCAAACAATGCTTAAATACCCTCAAACTTTTAACAGGCAGCGCTTCGAAGAACTTATCTCTGCTAGCAGCAATTTAGGAAGGTAATTTTCATGCCTAAAATCAACTTCAATCAAAATCCAGTTCTTAAAGAACTTTGAAATTCTTAAAATTATTTTAAAACTCTTCAAAAACAATTGGAAATTTTTGTGATCTTGAAATGAATTCAAATCTCGTTATCTTTTGAGCTGTCTTCAAATTTTGCAAATATTTTTAAAGTCTTTTAAATCTCTTAGTTTTCTTTTTAATTCATCGGAATATTTGAAATCTTTTCAATATATCTTAAAATCTTTTTTAAATCTCTTAAAATAGTTTGAATTCTTCTGAAAAATAGAAAAAATGTTTGAGGTCTTTTCTAATTTCTTGAAATCCTTTAAAATCCCTTAAAATTTTATTAAATCTCTTAAAATTTTTAAATCTTAAAAATCTTTTAGGATAATAGTTAAAAAACTTTTTGAGATTTTGTAAATCCATGACTCGAATGTTGTTGCAAGTGATATTGCTGACATATCCACATTTTTAGGTGGACCAACTAAAAAAATGACTTAGCTAACCAATTGAATAGTTGTGCTGCCCAAACCAGACTGGATGGAAGTGATATGGTTGGGTCAGCCATAGCTAAGGTTGTCCCAAACAAAAGATATTGCTTCGTTTCTGCTATGGTCCACCCAACCATATATTATAGTTAGATCAACCGCGGCAAAGGTTGGAATTTGAATTTCCTTGTTTCGGGTTTTCCCCGCGGGTAGTCATCGTGCGCGTCTTTTTTTATGTTTGTCTTTTTTCTCGTGTTTATTTGGTATCGTGCAATTGTTTTAAAGTGAGTCAAAACACGTCAGGTTTCATTTTCTAATTTTTTTATAACTTTTTTTTTTATAAAAAATTGCGTTTTCTCATATGCTCTACACGCCGAAATTAATTTTTTTATTTACGAATAATATGCGTAAAAAAATTTTATGTTAACAATTTATTTTAACAATTTTATTTTAAGAATTTAATATTAGTGTATGCTCGGATTGATTATACCCTGGAAAAAATGTGGGACCGCCATGTCGAGAGCTTAGGGTAATGGTTAGGTAGCTGTTCAATTCCCCTCTGCGTTGCGTGCGAAATTTTATTTGTTAAATAATCGTTTAAATCTACAAATAACGATCAGTTATAACAATATCCATAATATAACCGCAATTAAACCATGTTCGTAAATAATAATTGTTTTTTAAGACATTTTTTTTGAATTGAGGCACCGGATTGCAGAACTGCCTCTACGCTCGAACCGACTGAGCCCAGTAGGCCGGAGAGATCGAGGAAAAGAATCAATTTACAACGCTACAATCAATTTGTCGTTTTTCTGTTAATAATTAATGAATCAAGTTGATTTTTGCGTAGAAATATTCTCTAAGCTTGTGCGGTTCTCACAGATATAGTCGTTGAGTAAGTTATATAAATTATATGAACAATTTCACCAAACGACTATATCTGTGAGAAGCGCACAAACTTGGAGAATATTTCTACGCAAAAATCAACTCGATTCGTTAATTATTAACAGAAAAACGACAAGTTGATTGTAGCGTTGTAAATTGATTCTTTTCCTCGATCGCCGCGTTCAGTGGCGTTTAGTGAATCATCCCCTCTCCGGCCTAGTGCAGGGCTCAGTCGGGTCGAGTGTCGAGGCAGTTCTGCAATCCGGTGCCTCAATTTTTATTTAACTCATCTTTTACTTTAATACTCTTATAGCCCTAACAATTTTATTGTGTGTATAAGGAGCGTTATTAGTTTTTATTAGATCCTCATAAAGTCTCCAAAATTAGAGAACTTAACAGAATCAAAAAAAGATTTAGATTTCGACTTAGCCATACTTTTTGTCAGCATAGTAAAATACATTGGATGAGCCATCCATTTGCTATGGTCAGCCCAACCATTTCATTTTTTCGCTGTACCAAAACACAGGTAGCATTACCATAGATATGGTTACCCCATATTTTTCAATATACTATGGTTGGCCCAACCATAGCTAGGGTTGTGCCAACCATTCTTTTAACAATATATGAAATTTTTACTCATTTCTCATTTCTTTAAATCTAGAAGTCGTATCAAATAAATTTAAATTTCATTTAAATCTTATAAAATATTTGAAATCTCAAATCTGTGAAAATCCTATTAAATCTCTTGAATTATTTTTAAACTCTTTCTGAAACTTTTGAAATCCTTTGAAGTTTTTAAATATCTTAAAATCTCTTGAAATCCCTTGAATTTCCTTAAAATGGCTTAAAACAGGGTGTCCAGCGACCGGGAAATACGGGAAATTCGAGAATTTTCCGGGAATTTTGTAGACCTTGAAAAATACGGGAAAATGCCGAGGAATTTTGGAAAGATCCGGGAATTCTGCTGTCATAAATTCCTAATTTTTATTTTCTGTGTAAAACTATTGTTATAACGCACATGCGTTTTACAAGGAGGATTTACTCAGAAAAGTTAAAGAACAGAAAGGGAAAAATGAACGAAAAGAAGCTAAAAGAAAGGCTACAAAGGATTTGGAAGAAATCAAGACCAAAAGGACTAAATTTTTAGTTGCATTAAGTGATCAGGCGGCATATTATGATGAGCGCATAAGTCAACTCAATGCAATTATTTATGATTGAAGAAGATGAAATAGATAGAGAGAATAATATAAGTATTCTTAATATGAAGAGCTTTACATATTTAAATGATAATTCTAAATGTTCTTTATCTTTTATTTTTTCGTTTCTTAAGTAATAAATATCTAATTTTCGTAATATACGTTACTGTTTATTTGAAACAATTCTCCCGCTATGCTATTGTCAGAGTCCCAATCATGAAATATCTAAATACATTATAAGAACAAACCGGGAAAAACGTTATTTCTGATATCTTAATATCCTTTAAATCCTTTCAATTTTTAATTTTTATTTGAATTTTTTGTCAGCTATTATTATTTAAAATAAATCACCTATTCACCTTTTTTAACGACAATAAAACTATTTTTCTAAAACATGAGTTTAAAAAAATTTGTTTAATGTAAAATTATTGTTTGTTTTAGAATACCAGCGGTGCCATTGCCAGAAGAGCTTCCTTGCATAACTTTCTGTCATCCCTCGAATGTAGCTAAGGAAAAAGTTTTGCGAAAGATCACCGAGTTAGGATGTGTTTCACGAATGGGTCCAGTGCAATTTTTAGAAATAGAAGAGAGACCGGCGAGTCTTTATGTTAAGTGGCACATTGTTGATTCTGAATATTGTGGAGAGGAGCAAATTTTTAGTGTACAAAAGACCACCGGAGATAATGTTGAATCTGCTATGAATAATTTTGAGACTGTTTATGAAGGTCCCGAGACTTCGTGTTTTATTAGAGATTTATCTGTTAATTCTCCAGTTACAATTAGGGTTGGAATTCAAGCTCCTCACACTGTTTGGAGTATTCCTCGGACTGCAAAAACTACTTTAGCTCCTTACTGTGAGTTTTTAATTAAGAATGTTGAATCCCAATTCTAATCTCAAAATTGAATTTCAAACTTTACTCAACAATTACTAGAGTTAAATATTAATTTAAGTTCAATTAATTTAAGTCTCTAATTTTGAAATATTTCAAATAATTCCGAAGATTTTAAAGGATAAAGAAACTTCAAAAGAATTAAAACAATTTTAAAGATTATCAAGAAATTTCATGAAATTTCAAACATTTAAAATTTCTAAAAAATTTCAATATTTTTTAAAAGATTTAAAAAACGTTTAAGGAATCTTTGATTTTACAAAATTTTAAGAAATTTAAAAATAATTTAATGAACTTTCACGAAATTTTAAATAACTTTACGGGGATTTAAAGAAATTTCAAAATATTCTAATTTTATATTTAATAAGACAATACTTTAAAATATTTTTAAACTACATACTTGAAACTCATAAAACTATTTATCAAGTAAAATAAAGAAATGGAATTTTGAAGTTAGAACTTGGATCCAACGCTCTTAAACTTACTTTCTCATTTACTTGGAATTGAAAAAAAAATAATAATTAAATAATTAATAGTAATTAAATTTTTACAGGCTGGGAGTTGACAAATAAAAACTACATGGTTACCAACTGCGGTAAAGTAGCAGCAAAAATAACAAACGAAATCAGTACACTGTTTTCTCAAGAACTGCAGTTCGATGCGGAGCATGTCATCGAATTTAAGGTAGTTTTCAAAAATATTACTAAGAATTAAAATATTCCGGGTCTATAAGTCTATAGTGCTTTTTACTTTTTAAGTATAAATTTTCTTACAGAGTGAAAAAGTATTTAATTTTACTCCTTTATATCTACATACTTGTATAATATTTGTTCAGTACAATGAGGAAATCGAATTTTAAAGTTATAAACTGGTTTTCACGCGTTTAAGGGCATATAATACTTTACCATAAGAGCAATTGAGTTTACCCAATTATACATTTATATTGTTTATTGACTCTTATTCGATAAAAATATTTATTCTTATGAATGTATAATTAGGTAAACTAAATTGCTCTTATGGTAAAGTATCACATGCCCTTAAGAGATAAAATTAATCATTGATATCTTTCGATTGAATAATTTCATATTAAGGAATTCAAAATTCTGAAATTTTACAGAATTTAGGGTTTTTAACGATTTTGAATATTTAAAATTATGTGAAGGTGTTCACGTTAGAACTTTAAAATTTATTACCGTTTTAAGATTATCAATAGATTTCACGGGATTTTAAGTGATTTTAAGATATTCCAAGAGATTTCACAGTATTTCAAGATGTTTAAATAAATTTTAAGTGATTTTAAGGATTTTCAATGGATTTCAAATGGATTTAGGGAATTTTAAGTATTCTAAAGAAATTTCATGACATTTGTGGGATTTCGTGGATGTTAAATGAATTCAAGAGAGTTTAAGAATTTTCAAGAGATTTCAAGACGTTTAAAATGATTTTAAGAAATTTCAAGGAATTTATTTTAATGAAATCAAATAAAATCCTTTAAAATCTCTTAATCCACTAAAATCGTTTAAAATGTATTGGAAGTTTTATCAAAATCTATTAGCATCTTTTAAAGTGTCCTAAAATCACTAGAAATATCTTGAAATCCCTGGAAATTGTTTAAAATCACTTAAAAGTCTTTTGCAATCCTTTAAAGTCTATTTAAAATTTTTTAAAATTCTACGAAATCTCTCAAAATTCTGGACAACGCTTGGTACAAATTTCTGACAGTAAATAAATAAAACTCGTGTGTTTTTGATACGTTTTTTAAATATTTTCTTTCCAATAAATGTAAAAATAAAAAATCGACAGACTGATTGGGTTGAAGTATCAGACGTCTAGTCTGACGAATTTTTTTTAATTTATTTTTTTAACATTTAATGGATTGAAAATATCAAAAATAAGTTCTCAAAACCATTTTAGTTTATTTTTATTTACTAGCAGAAATTTACCTGGTGTTGCTCGGGATTTTAAGAGATTTTAAGGAATTTTAAAAGGATTTTAAGAGATTTCGTGGGATTTTAAAAAGTGTTCTAAAGAATTTTAGGAATTTTAAGTGATAAATACACTTTGAAGGATGCATAAAATTGTTAAAGAATTCTAAGAGATTTTGTTTGATTTCAGAGACTTATATGAATTTGTAAAACAATTCATAAGAGTTATCAAAAGGATTTTTCAACAGATTTTAAGCAATTTAAAATTATTTTAAGGAAATTTGAATTTGAGGAAATTTCAAGTTGCAAGTAATCTTAATGAATATTTTAAGGATTTAAAAAGAATCGAATTTAGTTTAAAAAGTTCTAAAACACTTTTAAAATATCTTTCAAGGATCTCTTAAAAGTTCAGGAAAAGACATCTTTTAACAATAATTATAAAATATCTTGAAAAACCCTTAGAATTTTTACAAAAATTTTTGAATTATCGTAACTTTCTTTAAATCTTGTTAAATCTCTGAAAAATCCTTTTGATAACTATTTTCAATTCTTTCAAAAATCCCTTTGAATCCCCAAAATCAATAAAAATCTCTTATACCATCTTTGGACATTTTTTAAAATCCTTAAGTCTTTTTATCCCTTGAAATTCTTCAAATATTATGAAATCTCTTGAAATCTCATTAAATTCATGAACAGAGTGAAAAAATATGTAGTTTTAATATTTTCCTAGTAAAATGTGGTTACAAAAAGTGTCTATTTTTCTAAGTTTAAAATATTTTAGGTCTTGATTCAGGAAATAAATAGCTTAAATTCTATTTAGTCAATTTAGTTCAATTTAATTTTAATTAATAATTTAATTTTTAGTTTTTGGAGGCATCAACTGATGCAACTAATGAGGAAGGAATTGCTCTTGCATCTAATTCTGGTGGAAGTGATGATGATCTGAAAAGAAAAGGAGTTTTGCTAATTACACCGCAAGGGAAAATCTACATGGATGGAGAAGAAAAACTAATTCGATTGCCAAAGATACGTTTTGGAACTCGTATTTCATTCTCGGCGACTCGAAAAGATGAAGAGTCATTGAGGATTAATATCGAGTGTGCCGATAAAGCCGTCACTTACGATTGGATCGTGCAAACGCCACTATATTTTGCCGCCCGATTTACAGAGTATAACAAGTGGAATATTATCGTTAAATGAAAATTGAAGAGTATGACTTATTAAAAATCTATATTTATACACATGTTTTTACGAGTGCCTTATATTTATAAATTATAAATAACATGGTGATTAAAATGATTTTACGTTTATTTGGAAATTTTATTTCACGATTTCAACACATTTTAAGGGCGTTGGAACCACCCTGCTGGAAAAGTTGTATAGGATTTGATAAAAAAAATTTCAATAAATTTAAATCCGTTTTCTGTCCAAAAATTGGATAGGATTTCTATATGTTCTGCTTATTGAATTTGATTCGTTAAATTTGTACAATAGAATTTGAAAGGTTTTCTATCCATTGTAGTAATAGAATTTGATTCGGGAAATGTTTTTGATTGGATTGGATAGGATTTCTATATGTTCTGCTGATTGAGTTTGATTCGTTAAATTTGTACAATAGAATTTGATAGGTTTTATATCCATTGTAGTAATAGAATTTGATTCGGGAAATGTTTTTGATTGGATTGGATAGGATTTCTATATGTTCTGCTTATTGAATTTGATTCGTTAAATTTGTACAATAG